>OY811971.1:10307432-10600708 GCA_963681505.1 Eunapius fragilis
TGTGTTCTATACATGTTATGTGTGTACACGTTATGTGTTTGTTTGTTTGTTTGTACATCATCTGCATGTGCAATGCTTCCAAAATTGTTATTTTATGATGTTTTGAAATGCTACAGATCTGTTGGTTTTTTTACTGAAGGGTGGGGGGGTGTTGCATGTACTGGCGCACTGGGGTGGGTTAATAACGAAATACTGCATAGAACCTATTGCTGTTGTGTGTGTTGTACCTGTAGGTGGTTGGTGTGGATGGTGGCTACCTGGTCGTGTATGGTTTTTCTGCCTCATCCGTACCCCGGGGGTGGCACTGGTGTTACGTGATGGTCATATTGCAACACTTGCTGTCTGGGAGAGGATGATGATAATGATGATGTAACCATCATAAAATTATTAATACATTAATAGCAGATACTGCAGGGTGGTAAAAAAAAATGCAGCAATGAACCCTCCCACCTCCCCACAATCCCTGCTAGACCCACCAGACCTAACAGTTCACCTGCAGACATAACATATGGTATGATATGGAAGACAAGAGAGACACCAAAAACGTTGTTTGCTTACATGAGAAAGCTTGTACGGTGTATGTACAGCTGGAGAGAGGAGTATGAGAGAGACATAAGACATGTGATGATGTAGTGTGGAAATACGATGTGCTCAAAACGTGTAGTCTATCCCTTCATCCCATTCACGTGCATGTGGTCATCACATGGGATGAAACAAGCCTCTGGGCGCTTAAGATAAGTCTGCGCATACTTAGGAGTGTATTCATGACCTTGATCTTAACCACTGGTTGTTACTGATAAAACCGCAATATGTGGAGGAAATGTAATTTCTTTGGCACGCTTCCGTTGACTTCCAACCGTAGGTGTGTTTGAGGTCATTTCGACTGGCCACAACGATGCATGCACGCACAACCATATATTTTTCGTTACACAAGCTTAAAATTAAGGCAATATACCATATATGCATTCCTTGACCATATGATTTAAATGTTCGGTCATATGGCCTTATGGGGTCTATACAGCTCAAATTAACATTCATCCATTCAAAGAGGGCGCGCGGTTATACAAACATTGGGATGCACGTTATATATTCAATAAGGTCCGTGAATGCATATAATTACCTCGCACTATAAATAATGGTCACGCAGGATTATAATGGGACACCTGCATGCACTCGTGTATATGCCCTTTAAGCCCTTCTATATGGGTCATGCGTCCCCGAGGTACAGGACCAAACAAAAGAAGCGGGTGCAAGTTCGTTCATACTCGTGCATGTGCGCGCGTATTACATAACCTAAAGCGCACCTAAAGCCGTGCTAATCTGTCCCGGTCACGTACAAAATAGTGTTTAGTAACACGCACAACATGGCAGAGAAAGAGAAAAAGAATGAAATGAAAAATAAAAGGTGTGGTGACTGTAGCCATGCCAACTGCCGTAGTGCAGTCATTACATGGCGTGATTCTATGGCAGATAAAATTTTGGTGAATAATTTTTCGAGCAGTGTAACTGCGCTGCAGCTATCTGCCGATAATCTTGGGCAGGACGGTGTTGGACCCTCCCCCTGCGGTGGTCCCCTCGGAGGGTATCTTCGTCGCGGCTGACACCTTTCCACTTGCTTGCCCATTAACCACGACAGTTGTTGAGGGGGCGGGGTGTGGGAGTGGTGGAGGCTTAGACAATTTCCTGCTCAGGACATCACCAGTGGGTGCCAGGATAGCAGGGGGAGGAGGAGGAGCGGGGAGGTGGATTGTGGGAGTGGGTTGGGACGTGGCACCCTGCTCGGGCCCCTTGGTCGCCGGGAGCCTGCGCCTGAGCCAGCCGTGCCTCAGGGCCTGAGGGGGCGTCATGCGCGTGGCAGGGTCCCACTCCAGGCACCGCTGGAGGAAGTCCAAGAGGAGAGGGTCGTCACAGCACTTGAGGGCCTTGCTCAGGTCCTTGCTCCCCGGGGGTCCCCTTATCTTGCCCCTCTTGGAGCGCCCAGACCCGTACTGCACGGTGCTGTCCGGATTGGTGGAGACGGTGCAGTACCTCGGGTGGTTCCGGGAGCTGAAGAAGGTCCTCGTGCGCTTGCACGTGTCCAGCAGCTTCTGCGGGGGCATCCCCAGGACCTCCATGGCGCAGGCCAGCTGGTCCGCTTCGTCCTCCCCGGGGAAGAGCGGGTAACCGGTGAGGAGTTCCGCCAGGATGCAGCCGAAGCTCCACATGTCGATGGGCATCCCGTACTTGCCCCCTAGGATCACCTCCGGGGCGCGGTAGAAGCGGCTCTGGATGTAGGTGTAGATGCGCTGGTGGTCGTAGCAGCTGGAGCCAAAGTCGATCACCTTCAGCCCGCTCCTGCCCGGCTGCTTGAGGAGGATGTTCTCCGGTTTCAGGTCGCAGTGGATAATCCTGTTGCGGTAGAGCATGTCGAGGCACTGGAGGATGGAGTGGCCGAACTTACGCACGAGGGCCGAGCTGAAACCCTGGAACTTGTTCCTCTTGATGAGCTCGTAGAGGTTCATGCTGAGGAGCTCAAAGGTGAGGCAGACGTGGTTCCTGAACGTGAAGTGGTCGATGAGGTGGATGATGTTGTGCGTGCCGTCGGCGTCCTGCTTCCTCAGGTGCTCCAGTATCCTTATCTCCTCCACCGCCTGCCGGTGGAACCGCTTCTCGTTCCTCACGATCTTCAGCGCCACGTGCTGCTGCGTCTTGTGGTCGAACGCCTTGAGCACCTGACCGAAGCTCCCCTTGCCCAGCACCTTGATCACCTCGTAGCGGTACTGCACGTGATCGTGCGACACGGCCAGGTAGCTGCCGGACTCGTCGTCGTAGCCGCCGTTGCCGGTTCCCCCGGCCACCCCTTGACGCTTCTTGGCGTGTTGACCGGCGAAGTACACCTGCGGGAAGGCGAGCACTTCCTGCTGCTCGAAGGGCGTCAGCTTGCTGCTGTACACGCGGAGGGCCTGCTCCGGGGCGAGGAACTTCGGCTTCTGGGTCACCGACGAGGCGGTGGCGGCGGACGATCCCGCCGACTCGATCCTGTCGCTCGGGGGTCGGGAGGCCGTCAAGGGGCGGGTCAAGACCGGCGGAAGGGACTCGTACGGGTCCGAGTGCTTCTCTGATCTCCCCCCGCCACCGCCGACCCCGTCGGAGGACTTACTGGCTTCGCTGCTGGTGGTGGCGAACATGGGTTGCACCTGTACCCCGGCTATGTGTGGGAGAGCGTACGACGAGTGGCCGTCGGGGAGGCTGTTGAACTGCGACATTGTTGCGGTGGTGGTGTGGGCAGGGTTGGGACGCAACTGGGGCAGGCCCAGGCGAGGCTTGGAACCCTGCGCACGCATCGAGTCTTCCCCGATTTTCGAGTCCTTATACGTTGTTCCAGACAAAGCTCTTGGCTCTTGGAAGGAATTACTTCTAGTCAAGGGTTGGCCAGTGTACATCGCCAGATATAGCATATTTTGGAGTCGCAACGTTGCAAAAGAACAGACGACAGCGCTTCGCTACCGATCAGTAGGTGCAGCTCAACAAACTAAAACACACCCCCTTCAATGAGAGCCTGAATTTGGTTACTCATATAGAAAAAAAAAAAAGATGGTTGCGTGAGTGGGATATCTGTTGCTTAGCAACAAGTCATAACACATTCCGTATTCTTTATTATTCGCGCGCGGTTCAAATGAAGTGAATCAACAACAATACAACACTATGCAATTACAGAACCACTCCAAGGAAGAAGGTGGGGGGGGGTGGGGGTGGGGGGGGGGGGGGGGGATTGCGCACGGGAATGCGCTACACTCAGAGGACCATGCACTTACACCCCGTCTGGTCCCCTACCCACTGTCCTTGCATTCTGCTTCAGGGTGTCCATGTACTCTTGCTGTGAAGCTGCCAACACTGCAGCAAGTATGCGATCATCTTCCCACTCTTGAAATCCTTTAGGAAGTACCACATCAGTATGTAAGTGCAAGTACACACACACACACACACACACACACACACACACACACACATACACACACACACACACACACACACATACACACACACACACACACACACTTACCAAACGCAGAAGGAGATAGATCCAGGAAGGAGCTGTATTCAAAGGGAAGTTTGTCAAGAACTGCACCAGACTCAAAATCAGGTGCGTGGCACGACGGTTGCTGTGGCAACAGGCAGGGTGCACCCTCTGCCAGCGAAGAAGAAGGCGGGGTTGCACCGGGCTGGGGGTGACTCGAGAGTGTGTCCCCGCTGCCCTGTGCCTCCGACAGTAGGGGCAGGTGGTGAGGTGACGATGGCGGGGTCTTCCTAGAACCCCTGTGTGCACATGACTGGTCCGCGGAGGGAGCAACTTGCACGACCAATGCCGGGCTGTGGGTGGGGGCCGGCCTCATGGAGGAAGAGGGAGACCCACGCCTGGAACCTGAAGGAGACCCTCCCCCGGGGGAGTTGCCGGGGGACCCCCTCGGGGAGGAGCGAGGTGTCCCACGAGCGGACCCAGCTCGGTGCCTCGCCTCGCATGGGGACCCGTGACGAGAGGGGTGGGGGGAACCGTGGAGGGACCCTCTGCTGGGGGAGCTGTGTCGACTGCTGGATGAGGTGGTGGCGGTTGTGGAGGAAGTGGGAGGAGCTCCCTGGTGACCGTGGTGGTGGTGGTGGTGGTGGTGGTGGGACCTGGCGGGAGAGCGGGAACGTGCCGGGGAGCAAGTGCGGGAAAAAGCTCCGCCCCTATGTTTGACGTCTTCTGAGGAGGAGGAGCTACGTGCAGCTGGGGGCGGAGCATTAAGGGGAGTTGTGGGGGTGGCCAGTGAACATGAAGGAAGTGTGTGGAAGGAGGTGGAGGGAGGAGGAGAGGTGGTGGTGGTGGAAGCACAAGCCATGGATGGGTCCTGGTGGTGGGGGGAGGAGAGGGGATGGGGGAGAGGAACGAGGGAAGAGTTGTTTAGTTGGCTACGTTGTACAAATGACATGCAAGCACACACACACACACAGACACACACACAGACACACACACACAGACACACACACACACACACACACACTCACACACACACACACACACACACCTCTACCTGTGCCTTGCTGGTGGATGGTCGCTTCTCGTTGTCCCTGATCCACTGGAGGTACGACTCCCTGGCCACTGCATCTTCCACTGCCTCATATGTGGCCTCCCAGTCCGTAGTCCTCAGCTTGTCCTCAAGCATGGCCTGATGACATCATATGACATCATCACCATTCATACACAACAACGCCCCTCCCCTTTTGTCAGACAACAAAGTGTGGCTAAGCCACAAGGGTGGGGGGTGGGTGGGGGTTCAACATGGGAGGAGTATTGGACTGAGACGTACACTGCTCTTATTTGAAAAGACATCATGTATTGGTGCAGGTACAAGCTGGGTGTCCAACTCACCAGATCCACAGCCGTTCACACAGCACCTTCCCAATGTCCACCTCCACACACACACCCCCACAATGTCCTAAATACTACTACTGATACATTGGCATCCAATCAGAGACAACTGACCTGCTCAAGGAACACATTCTCAGACTCTTTTAATGCTCCAGTGATAAGTGTCTTGTCAGCAAGCTAATTGGGGCATGGGATGACACACACACACACATGGAGGTCACATTACTTGGCATGTAAAAAATATACATACATGTACATGTATGCATATGGTGTGTGTATGTGTAGTGTGTGCATGCTGTACAGTACAGCCACACACACACACAATCACATATGCATGTGTACTCACCTGCACACGCACGCACGCACCCACGCACACCCACACACAGGCACACGAACACACACACACACACACACACACACACACACACACACACACACACACACACACACACACACACACACACTCACCCCAGGCTTGTACCCAGCCAGTCCCAGCCCCACTCCAATAGTGGCAGCGTGCGGGTCAACCACTGAGTTGTAGTGGATGCCTCCATGGTAACTTAGCCTGATGGGTGCATTGTCAGTCTTGTAGACTCCAAAGAATATGTTGATGGGCTCTGGAATGTGGAGCAGTGGGTTAACCACACCAACACACAAGGTCACCCCACCCACCTACGGCCAATGTGTGGGCGTCCCCCCATACCCAAAACAAGCATGCGGCACAGACATGGAACGAGTCAATAACTGGGAGCACAGCAGATAGCTACTATTTGGTGGGTGGGTTATGTCTAATCACTGCTGTGTACATGTGGGCGTGAGGACATGATGGTGAGGACATGTGATGGTGTAAGGGTGAGGGTATGATGGTGTAAGGGTGAGGACATGTGATGGTGTAAGGGTGAGGGCATGTAATGGTGTAAGGGTGAGGGTATGATGGTGTAAGGGTGAGGACATGTGATGGTGTAAGGGTGAGGGCATGTAATGGTGTAAGGGTGAGGGTATGTGATGGTGTAAGGGTGAGGACATGTGATGGTGTAAGGGTGAGGGTATGTGATGGTGTAAGGTGAGGGCATGTGATGGTGTAAGGGTGAGGACATGTGATGGTGTAAGGGTGAGGGTATATGACGGTGTAAGGGTGAGGGCATGTGACGGTGTAAGGGTGAGGGCATGTGATGGTGTAAGGGTATGTGATGGTGTGAGGTGTAGTGGGCATGTGATGTGAAGGTCGTCAGGAAAAAAAAACCCTTAATTGGTCAGGGAACACGTTTACATGTACCTGCCAAACACATCCATCCCCTCTCATAAGCCACACCTAGGCAACTGGCAGACGTTGGTGCACATCAAACGAGACCAAAGGTGCACACAACACACGTCTCACACAACACAAGATGCACACACACACACACACAACACACACACACACACACACACACACACACACACACACACACACACACACACACACACACACACACACACACACACTTGTAGATGTGTGAATAATGAAGATATGCACCCCAAGAACTCAAACCGGGGTTGCATATTTGTGGCAAAGAATGTAGGTGTTAACTGGATTACAAAGTGCCCATACCAATATGTATGCAAACTGCTTAAGAGGCCTCCAGAAGTAACACCATCCTAACAAGAATTTACATATCTAGAATTGAGAGAGACTTAGAAGGGCAGCTTATCACGCTTCCAAGTTGAATACCCATTCACTACACCATCATGGATTTGTCCAGTGCAACATCTCTTGAAGGGGGTGGAAATGGGAGGGGCAGGGGAAAGGGAGGGACATCCTTTGGGGGGAGGGGCAGGGGAAGTACATCACTGTCCCTCCAACCCCAAGGGGTACGAGTACCAGCCCATTCCCTCGTGAACACTCGCACATGTATAGCCACTTGATGTGACTTGAGACAAAACAAACACTGCATCCATGGCTACCAGCCTTACGTTATAGAGTCAATAATACGGTCACTTACCCTCACACACACACACACACACACACACACACACACAAACTGCATTCTATAATTATGCACACACAACTAGCACACACACACCACACAAAAACATACAAACATACAAACAGATGCCACATTGAAATACCAGGGCTCTATGTCTGACAACATGAGGAATACATGTACATGTAGCTACCTCATTCCCCTCTGGACACACCCACCTGCCCCATACTGGTACAGCTCTATCACTCTGTTATACATCTCGGCCATGGCTTGCATCTCGAGGTTGTTCCCAAAGCAATGGTCGGACCTCTTCCTGCTGATGTAACCCTCAAAGTCCTCAGTGACAAACTGAGAGAAGTAGTCAGCGTTCTTCATCTGGTGGAGGAAGGAGGAGGGAGAGACGGACACATGTTCAGTGTGTGTACATGTAAAGTGTACAAACATATATATATATCAGCATACAAAAAACACCACACACGCACGCACACACACACACACACACATACACACACAACACACACAACAAACACACACACACAACACACACACACACACACACACACACACACACACACACACACACACACACACACACACACACCATGTAATCCAGGCAGTGGTTTCGCACCACAGAGTGCATCTCCTGGTCCCCATACACCTGATCAGCTGCAAGGAGGAGAAAAACATCCATGAACTGGTATGAACATGTATGCACGTGTGTGTAAGTGTGCGTGAATGTGGTTAAACACAGAAGACAATAGAGCTAAGTATGTCCGTTTTAACACCTGTAATAATTCAGAAACATGATACGATCCTCTACTAAAAGAGCAATCAAGCCATACAAGCATACAGCCATATATGACCAGGTCAGGGTGCCAAGCATGCAAGCAATGAAGGCATAGTCCGAGACCACAGACCCTCTTTGATTCATTACAAAGCCATGACAACTATGAGAGGCCACCTCCCACCTGGGCTCCTCCCACCTACCGACGGCCCTGAAGAGACAGGCTCCATCTTCCCTCATCCTCTTCAACGTGAAGCCACGCTTCTTCAAACAAAGCTCAAAGTTGCGCTCCACCTGCAGATTGTGGGCGGAGCTACAGGTAAATGTCAGTAGAGGCGCCATGGCAACAGAAGTGCGCAGAACAAGTGAGTTCATACAGCGCATTTAAAACCTTATGTCTGTCGGAAGGTTTGTGTCAATGATTACTTTCATGTAACATCCGCACCACCTACATGTACTGTGTGTATGGACTACCTACATGTACTATGTGTATGGACTACCTACATGTACTATGTGTATGGACTACCTACATGTACTATGTGTATGGACTACCTACATGTACTATGTGTATGGACTACCTACATGTACTATGTGTATGGACTACCTACATGTACTATGTGTATGGACCACCTACATGTACTATGTGTATGGACTACCTACATGTACTATGTGTATGGACCACCTACATGTACTGTGTGTATGGACTACCTACATGTACTATGTGTATGGACTACCTACATGTACTATGTGTATGGACTACCTACATGTACTATGTGTATGGACCACCTACATGTACTATGTGTATGGACCACCTACATGTACTGTGTGTATGGACTACCTACATGTACTATGTGTATGGACTACCTACATGTACTATGTGTATGGACTACCTACATGTACTATGTGTATGGACTACCTACATGTACTATGTGTATGGACTACCTACATGTACTATGTGTATGGACTACCTACATGTACTGTGTGTATGGACCACCTACATGTACTGTGTGTATGGACCACCTACATGTTCTGTAGATGTGTGAATTCTTTTTCCCTTTCCATACGTATACATGGAGGTCACACCTGGTTTTCATTGCAACAAAATAATAATTTCCGTAGTTAAAGGCTTGATTTTTTTCTCCAGTTTTCCAGATAAATTGGTGCCTCCTAACAATACTACTGGTGGAACAACTCAAGTAGACTATAAACCTTTAAAACTTCAACACTGTTCACAGTCAAAACGTTTTGACAATTTCATTCAATAGGCAGTATCTTAAGGGGGCAGTATCTTAAGGGGGCAGTATCTTAAGGGGGCAGTATCTTAAGGGGGCAGTATCTTAAGGGGGCAGTATCTTAAGGGGGCAGTATCTTAAGGGGGCAGTATCTTAAGGGGGCAGTATCTTAAGGAGGCAGTATCTTAAGGGGGCAGTAGTGTTGTTGTAAGGGCACTCTCTCTGAATCATAATTATTAGCATTATTCAGAAAAACAATGTAACTTTTCTGAAATAAGGTCTCCAACCGAATATTAATATTTTATTAATGATTTGAAGCCCTATTGCCCCGGACTATGCAGTACCCCCTATGTGAGGAAACCATGGAGGACACCTCACGACCACTTGAGTTGTCCCACAAGTCTGTAACTTAGGAGGTGGGGAGTTAGGGGCATGGTGTGTAAGGGTGAGCACAGCCTCATTGACTGCAAGGCCACACCCCCAGCCTTTTTTATAAGGTTGTCACAATGAGTGTAAGCATAAGCATGTGTTGTATGAATTGTCCCTACACACAGGCTGTCCTTTGTGTGTGTGTGTGTGTGTGTGTGTGTGTGTGTGTGTGTGTGTGTGTGTGTGTGTGTGTGTGTGTAAGCCATCTAAAGAGATGTACATGTATGCACATATCATCCTTGCATATGTAGTTGCAGAGCTCTGAGTGTTGTGAAGTACGCAAAAGAAAAAATCTTGCATCCAAAAAAATCATCACAACCTTCACTCCTCCCCTCTGCCATCACCTCCCCTCCCCTATCACTCCTACCCTCCCCCATCACTCCTCCCATCCCTCCCCTATCACCTCCCCTCTCCTCACACCTCCAATAAACAATACAATTTTAAACTACAGACAGGAACAGCCACACACATGTACAGCGTGGCAGCACCAACATGGTCCCTCCCCCCCCTCCCCCCCAACGTCAAGGCAATATAACACAGCTGGAGGGAGGGACGGGTGCCCAGATTTGGATTCGGGATGACAAGTTGACCCCTCGTCATGATAATTTGAAAGCCCCATACCCTAACCACCATCCCCTGTGAGTCATTTGCCTCCTAGCCTAGCCAAGCCTACACCATACTTAAAGTCCCCTCTCTCTCTCCTTACCTCAGGGTCAGCCCTTCGCGGAACATCGTACTCCTCTGAGCTGTTGTAGCCGCTTGCGTAGGGGGAAGTCCCTGCCCCCTCAGTCCTCTTGGTCCTGGTGGGTGTGGCCGTCGAGGTGGGTGGATGGAAGCTCCTCTTGGCCACCGCAAACCCCGAGGAACCTCCTTTGTCGTCATCTTCATCATCCTCACACGAGTCGTAGTGCCTGAGCGTTAAGGAGGGAGGGGTGTGGTCAGGTGACATCACGTGGCTATGATCACGTGATTGCATAACATGTACATGTTAATAGGTACATATCTCCTGCACTTGAACGTCTGGTACACTGGGACTGTAAGACCGACACACAACACACGTTCCCATTGCAATGATCATCCACATGTTCACCTACATCAGGTGAACACACCACCTCACATGTTCACCTACATCAGGTGAACACACCACCTCACATGCTCACCTACATCAGGTGAGCACACCACCTCACATGCTCACCTACATCAGGTGAACACACCACCTCACATGCTCACCTACATCAGGTGAGCACACCACCTCACATGCTCACCTACATCAGGTGAGCACACCACCTCACATGCTCACCTACATCAGGTGAGCACAACACCTCACATGCTCACCTACATCAGGTGAACACACCACCTCACATGCTCACCTACATCAGGTGAGCACACCACCTCACATGCTCACCTACATCAGGTGAGCACACCACCTCACATGCTCACCTACATCAGGTGAGCACAACACCTCACATGCTCACCTACATCAGGTGAACACACCACCTCACATGCTCACCTACATCAGGTGAGCACAACACCTCACATGCTCACCTACATCAGGTGAGCACACCACCTCACATGCTCACCTACATCAGGTGAACACACCACCTCACATGCTCGCCTACATCAGGTGAGCACACCACCTCACATGCTCACCTACATCAGGTGAGCACACCACCTCACATGCTCACCTACATCAGGTGAACACACCACCTCACATGCTCACCTACATCAGGTGAACACACCACCTCACATGCTCACCTACATCAGGTGAACACAACACCTCACATGCTCACCTACATCAGGTGAACACAACACCTCACATGCTCACCTACATCAGGTGAACACAACACCTCACATGCTCACCTACATCAGGTGAACACACCACCTCACATGCTCACCTACATCAGGTGAACACACCACCTCACATGCTCACCTACATCAGGTGAACACACCACCTCACATGCTCACCTACATCAGGTGAGCACACCACCTCACATGCTCACCTACATCAGGTGAACACACCACCTCACATGCTCACCTACATCAGGTGAACACACCACCTCACATGCTCACCTACATCAGGTGAGCACACCACCTCACATGCTCACCTACATCAGGTGAACACAAGACCTCACATGCTCACCTACATCAGGTGAACACACCACCTCACATGCTCACCTACATCAGGTGAACACACCACCTCACATACTCACCTACATCAGGTGAACACAACACCTCACATGCTCACCTACATCAGGTGAACACACCACCTCACATGCTCACCTACATCAGGTGAACACACCACCTCACATACTCACCTACATCAGGTGAACACAACACCTCACATACTCACCTACATCAGGTGAACACACCACCTCACATGCTCACCTACATCAGGTGAACACACCACCTCACATGCTCACCTACATCAGGTGAACACAACACCTCACATGCTCACCTACATCAGGTGAGCACACCACCTCACATGCTCACTTACATCAGGTGAACCTCACATGCTCACCTACATCAGGTGAACACACCACCTCACTACATCGGGTGCTAACCACACTGTGTGTCAAAAAAAAAGTTCTGGAAGTCTGAAATGTATGTGCCAGGACACAGAATTTTTAAATTAGCCAGACATGGTGTTGCCCCTTTGCTTAACCTGGGGTGGCAGTGTCATCCCACACACATACATATACACACCATATGCAGCTGATAATGACTACAATACATGTGTTAAATAGCTCCACACCCCAAGAAGTAGATGGAACAGAGGTGCAAAAGTCAGCACATAAATGTAGCACCTCCTCCCACTGTGTAAAAAGGCTTGTTAGCTATGTACAGGAAGTAGCACAAAATGGTATAACTCCAGAATCGAACATTTAAATAAACTGAGCTGCAACTTTTAAACCTACCAATTAATAACTTTATATTAATCCCTGGCATGTTTTTTGGCTCAATAGCATAATTTTTCCATGCTCAGCTCTGGAGTTACACCAGTTCTACCAATTTAAAGATTTTGCGTGACTTTCCAATCACCCTGTATAACGTGTGTATTGGGACGGTATACATACGTTATACACAATGCATTGTGTATAATGTATGCATAACACGCCTTTTTACACAGTGGGCACCCACCCACTCTTCACACTAACCACCCACCCCTCACATCACCCATCTCCCACAACCTCTCCTCTCCTGATAATGGAGGGGGAAGAGGTCAGCCACACATTGTATATGCAGAGTTGTATCAGAGCACCCACAAGACTGTATCCATGGCTACAGCAAGTAAGTATCATAACAATCACACTTGTATCACATGCAGTGGAGTACAACTAAACCAGTGGGAGGGACTAAACCAGTGGGAGGACTAAACCAGTGGTAGGGACTAAACCAGTGGGAGGGACTGAATCTAACAACAACATGGTCACTAACAACATTGTATTATGTAAACACAGACATGGCATGTGGCAATGTGCAATTCACTCCCTCTCTTCAGTTGCTGTATCCAGGGCCCAGGAGTGCAAGAGTACCCGAGAATACCCTAGGGTGCCCAAAGATATCCCAGGAGTGTACACATTATGAATTGGAACAGGGACGATACATCCACATGTACAGGTATAGATGGTGGTGAATGCTGCATTGTAGTGAATAGAAAGTCACGAGCTACACGTATGCATGGGCAAGGGCCGCTGGGAGGGTGGGCGATGTGAATATTGACAGCTGCTTAACAACGCCCAATGACTAGCACGTACAAGTAGCTCCACGAGCGTATGAGCTTTCGGACGTACGACGAAGAGCTATGCCTTTTTATGTGCGTTAATTGGAAGTCGGTAACCGACTCAGCGATCTTCTGCGGGATACATGTTAAACAGAACTTAGTTACCATGAGAATCAGACGGTGGAATCGCTACAGCAATACGCCATATACCTAGTACATACGTAGACTGATGTTATTCTAAATGACCCGTAGTCTGGCCAATAAAATATCGTCCTACTTTATTGTGCGTCTCTTACCTGTGATAATATGTGTCTGGGTTGTGGTTGAAGCTTTCTTCGTCGTCGCTGGTGCGGTGTGTAGAGCTATGGCCTGCTGCGCCACTGTGGGAATGGGCACAGTGACTTGCGTGGTCGCCATCGGAGTCTGAGTCTTGCTTCTCCTTTTTCTTGGGAAGGATTGTCATTATCCTAACGTTGTTATGTGTCGGGTTATGTAACCGTGCACGCAGCCACGTACTCCTTGACTTATACAAAGTCCGCTCGAGATGCAGTGAAATAAGATAACTTCGTACTGGTACGCCTATTCTGAAAAGGGTAAGGTCGCCTCAGTTTAGAAACGCGTCACATGAGTATGACGCTATGGGCGGAGCTTATCTACTGACTTGCACGGTGTTTCACTATTAATAACTTCGCGACCCAACGGACTGGGTACAGGCAGAGATTCTCTCTGATACAGGGTGTGTGCGTGTTTGTGGGAGGGGGGAGGGGAGATTTGCAGCCACCTTTATAAAGCCCCTCCCTCTCTTACGTACGTTGCCAAACTTTCCTTGTCAGGCCTGCAGCCGGCTGGGCCAATCCAACAATCACCATCTTCAGCATGCAGTCATAGACTGTAAGGTCTCCTTATAACAATGAGTTTGCTCTCGCTTCTCCCACTCCTCAGAGTGTCAACAGTGCTAGATTGATAAGGATCAGTTCTATAATCTTAATTGGTTTGGTGCATCCTCCCCAGCTAGCCACTGAACAAAGCCAGCCTACTGTCTGTTTCAGCCCCTAATACAGCTCCGGTGATTGTCAGTGGTCCCTTCCATGGGCTTAGGTTTGCATATGGAGTCCAATGAGTTCCTGACTGCAGTGAGGTGGTGGCTATGTGTGGTGTGGGTGTGCGCCCCTTTTGACAGGATGTTGTTAATACGTATACAAATACTTTCCTTGCTTCTGCCGCCGGCTGGCTGTATATTCATCCGTATCATGTGCAACCTCGGAGACGACAGTACCTTCATACAACGTTAACCATGTACATGTATGTACTTTTTCATTACTGTTATAACAATGATTACATAATTTATGTAATTGTTTAATTGCATGGCCATTGTAGTAGTAGGATTCGTCGGTTCTCCTTACTTGCACCACCAGATTACCGCGCGTCACCTGACTAGGTACTACTGACACCGCTCATATCAGTGTATCTTCATATAGTACTGACGCGGTAATAATTCGGGAGGGTAAAATATGCTAAAGCCAGTCAGTAGTAGGCGTACGTAGCTGATCATAGCCAACCCCTTAGCATGGTAGAAATATATATTCACTGGCGAATACCACCTTGTATATTCAAACATATACAGGACTGGTCTATTACGCATGCGTGCAATGTATAATTAAAGGTCACCTGGAATTTTTTTTTACTCAGTAAAGTCAGCATGCTCTGTGTGGCGCCATAGTATGCATCCAGTGGTATGAAGCTTAACGTTCAGAGAATACCTTGGCAATAACCAGCCAGCCTAAAAAGGGCAGCCTTTTGGCTAGCGAGCCGCTCTGACTATTCGTCTGGCCGGCCCGGTATACACAGTACGAGTACAGCAAGTGCATGCCCGAACGAAGGCGGACCTAATTCGACTGACTCGTAAGTATTAAGCGTGTCTGTTCGTTGCACGTGTCTGCATGTCCACGGCTGGGAGGAGGTTGTGGACCGGGGTGGAAGTTACGGCAAGGGATTGGAGTGAATTTTGAAATTTTAATTCAAACTGTTCTCCGTCATTACTTGCGTGTAGATTACAGCCTATACAACGTGAAGGACACGTCACAGGAGGACATAGCCGTGCACCCGCTTTAAGCCTGTCGACGTAAGGACCACAGCTTGTGGGCGCGCGCGCGCATTGTGAAATGCACATTCGTGTGTATACGATGGGTGGATAAAAGGCCGCGAATCAATTCTTGAATTCATTATAAAATCGCCGCAACGCAAGTCAATCATCTATTTAAAAAAAAAATTTTTACGGTGCATGCATGTATCTGGCGCCGTGTGTACATGTATGCGTCCGCGCTGTGCCTCTCTGCATGTATGTGACGAGTATTTATCGTTATCACGCGACACGCGTACACTCGGGAACCGCATTTAAAACCACATGAACACATAATTGCGATCCTTATTATATAATGTGAGGTTAAGGATGCTTCGAATGATGGTGCATATTACATCTTCATGCATGCATGCACGGTAATCCCCCCCCCCCCCCCCCCCCCCCCCCCCCCCCCAACAGCTCCTCTCTCCAAAGACAAATTGTGTTTTCCATACAAAATGGAGCATAAAATTCATCCTGAATTCGTCTGTCCAATACGGATTTGTTATGGCATGTAATGTAATGTGTGGACATTGTTAATTAACGAGGATAGCCTATATTATAGTTTTGTTAACACTCCCTTCATACCCTGCAGCCAGGTTATGATCTGTACCCTTTCAACACAATCAAACAAAATCTGTTTCCACAACAAATTTTCAATTCAGTGAATGCATGACAAGGCTAGTTGATCTACCATATTTATAGCCTAGCTATTGACCATTCATACAGTTCACTTGAAAAATAAAACAATTATACATATGGGGTGTGTTACTTCTTAGCTGCTGGATTGATATATATGTATGTGTGTCTCAGTGCGCAATACAAGGTGCTTATTTCTTGCGTCAATAACAATTGCTTGTTTCATTTACTATTGCATGGAAGAGGTGCATGTTGTTATGAGATAAAACATCAGCTCATAATGTTCAATGCGACTGATCTGTTGAAATGCAACAACAAATCACTGATAAGTGGTCCTTCAAAACTAGTATAGATTTTTTCAATGGGACCTTCACAGTATTATGGACATCAACTCTTCACGTCTTCAGACACATGTAAGTCAAATTTGGAATGTATCCGTATGCTTAAAATATTATGAATAGATGTATTATAATTTTGGGATTTCATCAGCACATTCACTACTGATGTGTCTTGCAGTATCATGTGGGAAAGGCAATAATAAAAATAGTGGGAATGGTCATGTAGTATATTTTAATGGCAGCATATAGTTAGGATAGCGGTATAGCTGGCTAGGTGGCAGAAATAGTTGGCAGGGGATTCGATGGGAGCGTATTGTAATATTTTTCCCAGTCACAGACAATCGAGTCATGTTTGTGGGAAATTGCAAGAAATTGAATTATGTTTTGTCATGAATGGAAGCAGTTATGGATAGAAGAATTTAGTGCACTTGTAAATATGGGTGATTCAATTACGGCATAAGGAGTTGAAATTGAAATTGAAATGAAAGGAAGATGAAGCGTGATTATGTTCAGTCAATGCTTAACACATCGTAAATCATACTGATTTTGTACGTATTAAAAATGACAAAGCCACAGGTAGGTTAACTAATGAACTATGGGTTTCTAAGCCAAATAAAAAGTGAGGTATTTTAGAATAGTTTGATAGGTGGTAGCATATCAGTTGGTGGTGTGCATAGTGACTTAGTTCATAAGGTGGGAGCTAGCAGCTGGCACAATGATGTAGTGATTAGGTGGCAGCATATAGTGATGTAGTTATGAGGAGCATAGTGTAGCAATACTGATGTATTGTATTAAGGTAAGTGGAATAGTGATGTAGTTAGGTGGCACCTTATAGTGGACAGATTAGGTGGCATCAAGTAGTGGGCATAGTGATGTAGGGACTAGAGTGGGTAGTGATGTAGTTGATCAGGTGGCAGCATGTAGTGTATAGAGGGACGGTATTTAGGAGGTTAGAGTATGGGGTGGCAATAGTGTTGTACTTCATTAGTTCACAACAGGTAAGTGGAATAGTGATGCAGATGAAAATAGAATAGAAGTAGCAATGTAATTTTTTCCTTGGCAGCATACACAGGTAGGTGTTAGCATATAGTGGGAACAGTGATATAGTTTATTTTAATGGCAGCATATAGTCGACAAGGAATTCAGTGGAATCATGTTGTAATATCGCCTTGATTACTGAAGATTGGGTAACGTTTTTGTTGAGGAGAATTATATTAGAACACATTAAGGATCATGATTTTGGAAGAAAGCAAGAGATTAAATAAGATTTCGTTATGAAATTGAAGAGTTTAGAGCACTTTTGATTTTGATGGATTCAACAATAGTGGTAAGGACTTGAATATAAAATGGAAAAAAGGAATATCAAAACTGATTGCATGATCAACTGATTGATTAAAGTAAAAGTTAGCACAAGGTAATTTTGTTCATATTTCAATCATGACAATGACAATCTTGTTATGGAATGAGAATTTTGTGCACTTGTGATTATGGATGACATAATACTATGAGAAGGAGGTGTTGAAATAGATCTAAAGAAATCATGCGATCAATTCAGTGATTGCATTTAACACATTTTAATTTATACTATTTGTATACTTGGATTTCAAAATGGATTTCAAAATGTCAATGATAATAAATGAATGCTTATAATCAGCACAGTAGGTGAACATGTGAAATTTTGGATATCTTAATGAATTAAAAGGTGATGTATTCTGAGAACAGTTGGATAGGTGTCAGCAAGTTTAATAGGTGGTGTGCACAATGACTTGGTTTGTAAGTGGGAGCTTCTAGCTGAACAGTGAAGTAGTGGTTAGGTGGCAGCATGTAGTGGACATAGTCATGTAGTGATTAGGTGGCAGCATATAGTGGACATAGTCATGTAGTGATTAGGTGGAAGCATGTAGTGGACATAGTCATGTAGTGATTAGGTGTCAGCATAGTCATGTAGTGATTAGGTGGCAGCATATAGTGGACATAGTCATGTAGTGATTAGGTGGCAGCATATAGTGGACATAGTCATGTAGTGATTAGGTGGCAGCATATAGTGGACATAGTCATGTAGTGATTAGGTGGTAGCATATAGTGGGCATAGTCATGTAGTGATTAGGTGGCAGCATATAATGGACATAGTCATGAAGTGATTAGGTGGCAGCTTATATTGGGCACAGAGTCATGTCGTAATTAGGTGGCAAGCAGCATATAGTGATGTAAATTATGAATTCGGAGCAAATGTATTACATTGCAACAGGTAAGTATAATAGTGATGTAGTTAGGTAGCTGCATATAGTAGACATAGCAATGTAGTTGATTAGGTGGCAGCATATTGTGGGAATGATGATGTATTATATTTTAATGGCAGCATATAGTTAGGATAGCGTTATAGCTGGCTCGGTGGCCGCATATAGTTGGAAATGGATTCGATGGGAGCGTTATATTTCCAAGTAACAAAAGATCGAGTCATGTTTGTGGAAAATTGCAAGAAATTAAATTATGTTTTGTTATGAAATGGAAGCAGTTAATGTATAGAAGAATGTGTCTATGAATGTTTCAATTACTGCATAAGGAGTAAGAATTGAAATGGATATGAAAGGAAGATGAAACATGCATCATGCATCATATGATCAGTTCAGTCATTGAAATGAACGTTAACATATTGTAAATCATACTGATTTTGTATTTATTTCGATTTCAAAATGACAAAGTCACCTGGTAGATGACCCATGAAATATGAATATGGGTTTCAAAGCAAAATAAGAAGTGAGGTATTTTAGAAAAGTTTGATAGGTGGCAGCATATTGAAGTAGTTTAATTGGTGGTGTGTATAGTGACTTAGTAGTTTAGTTGGTGGTGTGTATAGTGACTTAGCTAGCAGCTGGTACAATGATGTAGGGATTAGGTGGCAGCATGTAGTGTTAAGAGTGATGGTGTTTAGGAGGGGTGGCAATAGTGTTGTACTTCATTAGTTCACAACAGGTAAGTGGAATAGTGATGCAGATGAAAATAGAATAGCAGCAGCAATGTAATTATTTCCTTGGCAGCATACACAGTTAGGTGGCAGCATATAGCAGGAACAGTGATATACATTTAGTTTATATTAATGGCAGCATATAGTCGACAGGGAATTCAGTGGGATCATGTTGTAATATCTGCCTTGATTTATGAAGATTGGGTAACGTTTTTGTTGAGAATTATATTAGTTAGAACACATTAAGGAGCATGATTTTGGAAGAAAGCAAGAGATTAAAAAAGATTTCGTTATGAAATTGAAGTGTTTAGAGCACTTTTGATTTTGATGGATTCAACAATAGTGGTAAGGACTTGAATAAGAAATGGAAAAAAGGAATATCAAAGTGATTGCGTGATCAACTCATTGATTAAAGTAAAAGTTAGCACAAGGTAATTTTGTTCATATTCATGACAATGACAATGACAATCTTGTTATGGAATGAGAATTTTGTGCACTTGTGATTATGGATGACATAATACTACGAGAAGGAGGTGTTGAAATAGGTAGAAATGGAAATAGATAGTAGATCTAAAGAAATCACGCAATCGATTCAGTGATTGCATTTAACACATTTTAATTTATACTATTTGTATACTTGGATTTCAAAATGGATTTCAAAATGTCAATGATAATAAATGAATGCTTATAATCAGCACAGTAGGTGAACATGTGAAATTTTGGATATCTTAATGAATTAAAAGGTGAGGTATTTTGAGAACAGTTGGATAGGTGTCACCAAGTTTAATAGGTGGTGTGCATAATGACCTAGTTCATAAGTGGGAGCTTCTAGCTGAACAGTGAAGTAGTGATTAGGTGGCAGCTTATAGTGGACATAGTCATGTAGTGATTAGGTGGCAGCATGTAGTGGACATAGTCATGTAGTGATTGGGTGGCAGCATATAGTGGACATTGTCATGTAGTGATTAGGTGGCAGCTTATAGTGGACATAGTCATGTAGTGATTAGGTGGCAGCTTTTATAGTGGACATAGTCATGTAGTGATTAGGTGGCTGCAGCATGTAGTGGACATAGTCATGTAGTGATTAGGTGGCAGCTTATAGTGGACATAGTCATGTAGTGATTAGGTGGCAGCGTATAGTGGACATAGTCATGTAGTGATTAGGTGGCAGCTTATAGTGGACATAGTCATGTAGTGATTAGGTGGCAGCTTATAGTGGACATAGTCATGTAGTGATTAGGTGGCAGCTTTTAGTGGACATAGTCATGTAGTGATTAGGTGGCAGCATGTAGTGGACATAGTCATGTAGTGATTAGGTGGCAGCTTATAGTGGACATAGTTATGTAGTGATTAGGTGGCAGCATATAGTGGACATAGTCATGTAGTGATTAGGTGGCAGCATGTAGTGGACATAGTCATGTAGTGATTTGGTGGCAGCTTATAGTGGACATAGTCATGTAGTGATTAGGTGGCAGCATGTAGTGGACATAGTCATGTAGTGATTAGGTGGCAGCATGTAGTGGACATAGTCATGTAGTGATTAGGTGGCAGCATGTAGTGGACATAGTCATGTAGTCATTAGGTGGCAGCTTATAGTGGACATAGTCATGTAGTGATTAGGTGGCAGCATATAGTGGACATAGTCATGTAGTGATTAGGTGGCAGCTTATATTAGACACAGAGTCATGTCGTGATCAGGTGGCAAGCAGCATATAGTGATGTAGATTATGAATTCGGAGCATATTGGAGTAATTTATTACATTGCAACAGGTAAGTATAATAGTGATGTAGTTAGGTAGCTGCATATAGTAGTCATAGCAATAGGTGGCTGCATATAGTGGGAATAATGATGTATTATATTTTAATGGCAGCATATAGTTAGGATAGCGGTATAGCTGGCTAGGTGGCAGCATATAGTTGGAAATGGATTTGATGGGAGTGTATATTTCCAAGTAACAGAAGATCGAGTCATTTTTGTGAAAAATTGCAAGAAATTAAATTATGTTGTGTTATGAAATGGAAGCAGTTAAGGTATAGAAGAATGTGTCTATGGATGTTTCAATTACTGCATAAGGAGTAAAAAGTGAAATGGATATGAAAGGAAGATGAAACATGCATCATGCATCATATGATCAGTGCAGTCATTGAAATGAACGCTAACACATTGAAAAGCATACTGATTTTGTACTGATTTTGTACTGATTTTGTACTTATTTCGATTTCAAAATGACAAAGCACCTGGTAGGTGAACTCATGAAATATGGGTTTCAAACCCAAATAAAAAGTGTCATACTTTAGAATAGTTTGATAGGTGGCAGCATATCGAAGTAGTTTAGTTGGCAGTGTGCATGGTGACTTAGTTCATAAGGTGGGAGCTAGCAGCAGGCACAATGGTGTAGTGATTAGGTGGCAGCATATAGTGATGTAGTTATGAGGAGCATAGTGTAGCAATACTGATGTATTGTATTACGCTGCAACAGGTAAGTGGAATAGTGATGTAGTTAGGTGGCAGCTTATAGTGGACATAGTCATGTAGTGATTAGGTAGCAGCTTATAGTGGACATAGTCATGTAGTGATTAGGTGGCAGCTTATAGTGGACATAGTCATGTAGTGATTAGGTGGTAGCATATAGTGGACATAATCATGTAGTGATTAGGTGGTAGCATATAGTGGACATAATCATGTAGTGATTAGGTGGCAGTGTATAGTGTGCATAGTCATGTAGTGATTAGGTGGCAGCTTATAGTGGACATAATTCATGTAATGATTAGGTGACAGCTTATAGTGGAATACTAGAGTGGACAGTGATGTAGTTGATTAGGTGGTAGCATTTAGTAGGTATGTTGATGTAGTTTTTGAGGTGATAGAATATGGGGTATTTTATTAGGTTGTAACAGGTAAGTGGAACAGCGATGCAGTTTTCTTAGACGCTCATGAGAACATAGAAAGTATAGTGTTGTAGTTAGGAGGTAGCAGCATATAGTAGGCATAGCAATGTGGTTGATTAGGTGGCAGCATATAGTGGAAATGGTGATGTAGTTTATGTTAATGGCAACATAGTTTGCAGTGGGATAGTATTGTAATATTTTTCACATGTTTTGGAACTGTGCAAGAAAGGAAGAAAAATTTAAATTATGAAATGGAAGAATTTAATGAGTATGAATCATTCAATTACTGCAATAAGGAGTGGAAATGTAGAAATACAGTGATTGAAGTTATAGTCAACACTTCGTAAATCATCGATTTCAAAATGACAAGGACGATGAATGACTGCTTATATGTGACATGGAAGGTGAAATAATATAATACTGATATCTAAGCCAATTAAAAGGTATGGTAATTTAGAATTGTTAGATAGGTGGCAGCATATTGATTTATTTATTAGGTGGTGTGCATAGTGACTTAGTTCATAAGGTGGGAACTGTAGCTGGCACAGTGATGAAGTGATTAGGTGGCAGCGTATAGTGAACATTGTCATGTAGTGATTTGGTAGGTGGACATAGTCATGTAGTGATTAGGTAGTCATGTAGTGATTAGGTAGGTGGCAGCATATAGTGGACTTAGTCATGCAGTGATTAGGTAGTCATGTAGTGGTTAGGTAGGTGGCAGCATGTAGTGGACTTAGTCATGTAGTGATTAGGTAGTCATGTAGTGATTAGGTAGATGGCAGCATATAGTGGGCATAGTGATGTATTCGATTAAGTGGCAGCATATGCATAGATTATGAGGTGGAAGAGTATGGTGCACATAGTGGTGTCATTTATCAGGTAAGTGGAACAGTGATGCTGTTTTTGAAGATGCACATGATAATAGAGAAGACGAAGCATTGTAGTTGATTCCTAGCAGCATACCTGGGCAGGTGGCAGCTAGTAATAGGCAAAGTGATGTATGCAGTTGGTTAAGTAGCAGCCTGTAGTGGGAATGGCGATGTAGTTTAAGCTTGTAGTTGGCAGTGGATTCAGTGGGATTGTACTGTAATATCATCTTTCATGTTTGGAAAGAGAATAAGAAATTAAATTTTTTTTTTACGAAATGGAAGAATTTTGTTGCACTTTTATGATTATGGATCATTCAATTACAGCAGTAAGGAGTTGATAAAGCAATGGAAATACAGGAATATCAAAGGGATTGTATGATCAATTCAGTGATGATTGAAGTGATAGCCAACACATTGCCAATCATTGAGTTCAAAATGACAACAATAAATGATATTAGGTGGTGTGCATAGTGACTTATTTCATAAGGTGGGAACTGTAGCTGGTGCAGTGATGAAGTGATTAGGTGGCAGCTTATAGTGGACATAGTCATGTAGTGATTAGGTGGCAGCATATAGTGGACATAGTCATGTAGTGATTAGGTGGCAGCTTATAGTGGACATAGTCATGTAGTGATTAGGTGGCAGCTTATAGTGGACATAGTCATGTAGTGATTAGGTGGCAGCATATAGTGGACATAGTCATGTAGTGATTAGGTGGCAGCTTATAGTGGACATAGTCATGTAGGGATTAGGTGGCAGCATATAGTGGACATAGTCATGTAGTGATTAGGTGGCAGCTTATAGCGGATACAGTAATGTAGTGATTAGGTGGCAGCATATGATGGATATAGTCATGTAGTGATTAGGTGGCAGCTTATAATGGACAAATTAGGTGGCATCAAGTAGTGGGCATAGTGATGTAGGGACTAGAGTGGACAGTGATGTTGTTGATCAGGTGGCAGCATGTAGTGTATAGAGGGACGGTGTTTAGGAGGTTAGAGTATGGGGTGGCAATAGTGTTGTACTTCATTAGTTCACAACAGGTAAGTGGAATTGTGATGCAGATGAAAATAGAATAGGAGTATCAATGTAGTTTTTTCCTTGGCAACAGGTAGGTGGTAGCACTTAGTGTGAACAATGATGTTATTTATTTTGATAGCAGCATATAGTCGACAAGGAATTCAGTGGGATCATGTGGTAATATCTGCCTTGGTCACTGAAGATCTGGTTAAGTTTTTGTTGAGGTGAATTATATTGGAACACATTAAGCATCATGATTTTGGAAGAAAGCTAGAGATTAAATTAAATTTCATTATGAAATTGCAGAGTTCAGACCTCTTGTGATTTTGGATTCAATAATAGTTGTAAGGAATTGAAGTAGAAATAGATAAAAGGAGTATCAAAAGTGATTGTGTGATCAACTCATTGATTGAAGTTAAAGTTAGCAAATGGTAATTTTGTTCAATTTCGTTTATGAAAATGACAATCTTGTTCAGGAATGAGAATTGGTGCACTTGTGATTATGGATGACTTAATACTATGAGAAGGAAGTGTTGAAATAGGTAAATGGAAATAGAAGGAAGATCTAAAGAGATCATATGATCGATTCAGTGATTGTATTTAACACACCCTGAATTCATACTTTTTTGTATACTTGAATTTCAAAATGTCAATGATAAGAAATAAATGCTTATAATCAGCACAGTAGGCGAACGTGTGAAACGTGGACATCTAAACCAATTAAAAGGTGAGGTATCTTGAGAACAGTTGGATAGGTGTCAGCATATTGATGTAGTTTAATAGGCGGTGTGCATAATGACCTAGTTCTAAAGTTGGAGCTTCTAGCTGACACAATGATATAGTGATTAGGTGGTAGCATACAGAGGGCATAGTCATGTAGTGATTAGGTGGCAGCATATAGTGGACATAGTCATGTAGTGATTAGGTGGCACATAAAGAGGACATAGTCATGTAGTGTATAGAGGGACGGTGTTTAGGAGGTTAGAGTACGGGGTGGCAGTAGTGTTGTACTTCATTAGTTCACAACAGGTAAGTGGAATAGTGAGGCAGATGAAAATAGAATAGAAGTAGCAATGTAATTTTTTCCTTGGCAGCATACACAGGTAGGTGTTAGCACATAGTGGGAACAGTGATGAAGTGTATTTTGATGGCAGTGTATAGTTGGCAGGGAATTCAGTGGGATCACGTGGTTATATCTGCCTTGGTCACTGAATGTGTTTGTTGAGGGGAATTATATAGGAACACGTTTAATATCATGATTTTGGAAGAAAGCAAGAAATGAAATTAAATTTCATTATAAAATTGAAGAGTTTAGAGCACTTGTGATTTTGGTTGATTCAATTATTGTGGTAAGGAGTTGAAGTAGAAATGGAAAAAAAGATAATCAAAAATGATTGTGTGATCAACTCATTGATTGAAATGAAAGTTAACACATCTATTTTGTATACTTGGATTTCAAAATGTCAATGATAATAAATAAATGCTTATAATCAGCACAGTAGGCGAACGTGTGAAATTTTGGATATCTTAATGAATTAAAAGGTGAGGTATTCTGAGAGCGGTTGGATAAGTGTGCATATTGATGTAGTTTAATAGATGGTGTGCATAATGACTTAGTTCACAAGTGGGAGCTTCTAGCTGACACAGTGAAGTAGTGATTAGGTGGTAGCATGTAGTGGACATAGTCATGTAGTGATTAGGTGGCAGCATATAGTGGACATAGTCATGTAGTGATTAGGTGGCAGCATATAGTGGACATAGTCATGTAGTGATTAGGTGGCAGCATATAGCGGACATAGTCATGTAGTTAGACAGATTAGGTGGCATCATGTAGTGCGCATAGTGATATAGTGACTAGAGTAGACAGTGATGTAGTTGATCAGGTGGCAGCATGTAGTGGATCAATGATGTAGTTTAGGAGGTTAGAGTACGGGGTGGCAATAGTGTTGTACTTCATTAGTTCACAACAGGTAAGTGGAATAGTGAAGCAGAGGAAAATAGAATATATATAGGAGTAGCAATGTCCTTGCAGCATACACAGGTAGGTGGTAGCACAGTGGGAATAGTGATGTGCTCTATTTTGATAGCAGCACATTGTTGACAGTAAATTCAGTGAGATTATGTTGTAATATCCGCCTTGGTCACTGAAGATCGGGTAAAGTTTTGTTGAGCTGAATTATATTGGAACACATATAACATCATGATTTTGGAAGAAGGCAACAGACTAAGTCGTTATGAAATTGAGGAGTTCAGAGTACTTGTGATTATGGATTCAATAATAGTTGTAAGGAATTGAAGTAGAAATGGATAAAAGGAATATCAAAAGTGATTGTGTGATCAACTCATTGATTGAAGTGAAAGTTAGCAAATGGTAATTTTGTTCAATTTCATTTATGACAATGGCAATCTTGTTCAGGAATGAGAATTTGGTGCACTTGTGATTATGGATGACATAATGCTATGAAAAGGGGGTATTGAAATAGGTAGAAATGGAAATAGAAGGAAGATCTAAAGAGATCATATGATCGATTCAGTGATTGTATTTTTAAAACACATCTCAATTCATACTTTTTTGTATACTTGAATTTCAAAATGTCAATGATAATAAATAAATGCTTATAATCAGCACAGTAGGCGAACGTGTGAAATTTGGACATCTAAACCAATTCAAAGGTGATGTATTTAGAAAATGGTTGGATGGGTGTCTGCATATTGATGTAGGTTTTAATAGATGGTGTGCATAATGACTTAGTTCATAAGTGGGAGCTTCTAGCTGACACAGTGAAGTAGTGATTAGGTGTCAGCATATAGTGGACATAGTCATGTAGTGATTAGGTGGCAGCATATAGTGGACATAGTCATGTAGTGATTAGGTGGCAGCTTAAAGTGTATAGTCATGTAGTGATTAGGTGGCAGCTTATAGTGGACATAGTCATGTAGTGATTAGGTGGCAGCTTATAGTGAACATAGTCATGTAGTGATTAGGTGGCAGCTTATAGTGGACATAGTCATGTAGTGATTAGGTGGCAGCATGTAATGGACATAGTCATGTATTGATTAGGC
Organism: Eunapius fragilis; assembly: GCA_963681505.1. NCBI lineage: Eukaryota > Metazoa > Porifera > Demospongiae > Spongillida > Spongillidae > Eunapius > Eunapius fragilis. The sequence continues at coordinate 10,334,854 of OY811971.1, forward strand.
GGCAGCTTATAGTGGACATAGTCATGTAGTGATTAGGTGGCAGCATGTAGTGGACATAGTCATGTAGTGATTAGGTGGCAGCATAGTGGATATAGTCATGTAGTGATTAGGTGGCAGCTTATAGTGGACATAGTCATTTATGGATTAGGTGGCAGCTTATAGCAGACATAGTCATGTAGTGATTAGGTGGCAGCTTATGTGGATATACTTATAGTTAATGAGGTGGGAACATAGTGATGTATTGTATTACGTTGCAACAGGTAAGTGGAATAGTGATATAGTTAGATGGCATCATATAGTGGGAATGATGATGTATTTATTTTGATGGTAGCACATAGTTGGCAGTGAATTCAGTGGTATTGTATTTTAATATCATTCTTCGTCACAGAAGATGGGAGTAAAGTATCAATTCTATATTGAAATGAAAGGATGTAGAGCACTTGTGATTATGGATCATGATTCACTAACTGTGGTAAGAGGAATTGAAATAGAAGTGGAAATAAAAGCAAGGTGCAAAGTGATTGTATGATCAATTCAGTCATCCAAATGAACGTTAACACACCGGAATTCATACCGATTTAGTAGATATCAAAATGATAATGACAATCAATGAATTCTTATAAGCAGCATGGTAGGTGAACTCGTGAAAAATGGAAATCTAAGCCAATTAAAAGGTGAGGTATATTAGAATGGTTGGACAGGTTGCAGCATATTGAAGTAGTTTGTTTGGTGGTGAGCATATAATGGCTTAGTTAATGAGGTGGGTGCTTGTAGCTGGCATAGTGATGTAGTGATTAGGTGGCAGCATGTAGCGAATAGAGTGTAATATAGGAGGTTAGAGTATGGGGTGGCAATAGTGCTATTAGTCTGCAACAGGTAAGTGGAATAGTGATGCAAATTTAAATGGATAGGTGGCTGCATATAGTGGGTATAGTGATATATAAGGCAGCATATATAATGTAGGAGAGCATATACCCATAGGAGGAATGGTGATATAGTTTAATTGTTTTGATGGCAAGCATATAGTAGGCATAGTGATGCAGCTGATTAGGTTGCAGCATATAATTGGCAGTGGATTTGGTGGAGTTATTGTAATATCCTCCTGGTCACAGAAGATGAAGTAAAGCGTTTGTTGAGATGAATGATATTTGAGCACTTCCAACGTCATTATTGTAAAAGCAAGAAAGTAAATTTTCGTTTAAAAATGGGAGAATTTAGTGCACTAGGGCTTCTGGAAGATTCAATTACTGCAATAAAATGGAGTTGAAAAAATGTAAATGGGGAAAATCAAACGGTGTCATATGATCAAATCAGTAATTGAAAAAAAAGATTATAATTCATAATTCCTACTGATTGTGCACCATTGGTATTATGACAATGAATGTTTACAAGCGACCTGTAGGTGAACTCATGAAATATGGATTCTAAGCCAATTAAAAGGTGAGATATTTTAGAATGGTTGGGCAGCATATGGACGAAGTTTATTAGGTGGATGTATATAGTGCACGTAGTGAATTAGTGTTTCAGGTAGCTGGCACAGTGATGTAGTGATTATATGGCAACATATAGTGGGCATAGTGATGTAGTTGATTAGGTGGCAGCATGTAATAATAAGTATATGTATATGTGGTGGGCATAGCAGGTATGTAGAGTATTGATGTAGCTTTGTATATGGAGAGTAGTGCTATATAGTTGATTCCTTGGCAGCAAACATGTAAACATTTATGTCAATTTGAATGCAGTGAACTAGACAAGCTATGCTCCCTCTCTCTCTCTTGATTGCAATTGGATACACATAAATGTAAGTGAGTCATGTCATGCGAGCCCAGCCACACGGTGGAGGGTATAATAGCCTTGGGGGCCAGAAGATTGGTCAGTCTAGGTCGCAGTGTATGCGACACCTGGAAACTATTCATTGTGTATGAAAATGGTTGAAATGCTGTACTTATTTTTGATGCAGATTGTCCCTTGATGGTACGGATGAATTCCCATGCAAGACTCCAAACAACGAACTCATGTACTGACGTCCCATTGCAAAGACTCCCAATCAAGGAACTCATGTGCAATTCCCCACGCATTTGTGTGTTCAGTCAGAGCAGTGTATAAACGGTTTTTTCCTCACTCAGTGAGGTTTTTTCCCCTAAGATGGTGTGGGCCCACCGCCTCTATAAATAAATCAGGTTAAAATCAAATTAGCTATAGGTCCCCTGCTCTGTTTGTGTTTGTGATGTTTGATATGTTTTCGATGCGGTGTGTAATTGTTAAGTTCAGGCTATGTTAGGTGTCATGCACAGCTGACGCTACACCAACGTGTTTTCATGTGGGTTGGGGAGGGAGTGAGGATATATGTGTGTGAGGCAATAGGAGAGAGGTGCGGTAGCAGCACATAGTGAGTATGGATAGTGATGTAGTTTATTACATGGCCGATAAAAGTGGTAAAAATGTTGCATTTGAATGTGGCAGCGTTATAGTGTATTGCAATTGCAAAACGAAAACATCATGGTTACCGTAAGTACTTAAACAAGACAGTTGTTCAACTCTGGAAACCTGTATAGCAAGAGACTTCGTATTAAGAGTGCATGGTTGGAGAGATGGTATAGCGTGTTGTGAAAATATATAGCGATGTGTGTATGGCATGCAACATTTTTATGTCGTTGATTAGGTGGCAGCGTCTCTTAATAGCTTCTTAGGTGGTAGCATATAGTTCCATGTTTAGATAGGAGATACGGGAAGAGTTATGATGTCATATATTCATCAAAGCATTCATCATGCATATTATTTACAATGTACCATGAATAATTATATTGATTGATGAGAAAGAAAGTGAAAGAAAGGATCACACCCAAATACCGGAATGGATAGTGCCTCTGAACCAGTGATGCCGCGGTTAGCCCGCCAATCGGCAAAACCGTCGAACTAGGCGATACGGTTGGCCTGCCCGCGTCCGTGACCGACAGGGAAAATGGATAATTGAATTAGTTCGCCAAACCACTTAACCGTACCACTCAATTAACCGTACAATCTCCTGTGCACAGACATGTTGGGTTGTATATTAACTATTAGGCATAGGAATGAGCAACCTTATGATATTAGTACTAGCTAGCAATCATGTCCCTGTGACAGTTTAAGCAACGCCTCGACCCGCTATCATAGATGACGTAGCGTGCCTCAACCATATAAGACATGCAAATGCATTTAGAAACAACGCGTATCTTTAGCCAAAGAATCATTTTTCTGTGCCAAATCGATAAAATCCACATGCGTACGTGTATATATGCTGCACGTGAGCTAACAGCAATCAGCTGCGACAACGTGAGGTGTCACGAAAAATTTGGTCCGGGGAAAAAAATTGGTCCGGCCGGACCAATTTTGGCGAGCAGGAGTGGTCCGGCCGGACCTAAAATGACGCCAAATTTGTCCAAAACTGGTCCGAGCACATAAACACCTTGAACACGTGGAGATGAATCCTATTCTCTGTGAAAATGGCTTATTCAAGTGAAGAGGGAGAGGAACCTAGTAGAAGAAGCATATGAGTACTTGGTAAGAAATGTACCAGGTGGGTGCAAGCGTAGCACGCAATGCTAGCGATGCATACAAAGAAAGGCTCAGAAATTTGTTGTGAAGGGTACTTTAAGAAGAAGAAGAAGGGCAAGGGTTTGTTCATTTCAATTTGGCTAATGCACACAATTGTGTCGTCCGCAAGTCATGGGTAGTGCTTTATTATAGACAATGGAAATAAAATTTGTTGGAGTTACGAAAGTTATAGAGCCGCGTCGTATTTTGCATGATTGTTATCCGGGCACATGGGACGAACTTTGCAGAATCAGCGAACGGTTTATTTGGCCTGGAACGGTCAAAGATGTGAATGACACGGTGAGACATGCAACTTAGATTTTTAGCCATAGAATCTATTAAGACTACCTTAATTAATTTAACTACAGGTTTCAAATGTGACATCTGCCAGCATGCGAACCGGAAAAGTCTTCATGCTGCCCTAGAACTGCACCCGGTCCAGTGAAGTCACCATGGAATCACATTGGCATTGATTTTGTTGGGCCTCTTGTGAAGTCTAAATCAGGAAACCGATACATCCTGGCTGTGTGTGACTACTTCTCTAAATGGCAGAAGCAGTCCTCCTTCCATCTAAACATGCAACTGGAGTTGCCAATGCACTCTTCAAGGTATTATTGATTGAAGCAACATTCTCCTCTATGCATTTAAATTATAAACAGCGCAATACAGGTGTATGCGTGCTTATGTTATAGTACATAGATACAATGCCATGCACACTGATAATCTGATTCACTGTATTCTATCCTTGCAGATTTTTATGTGAATGCATGGGTTTGCCCAAGATTATTACAACAGACAATGGCACAGAGTTTAAGAATGAATTGAACCAGCACCTAATTCCTCAGGGGAGTTGTGGGGGCGGGACATGTCAGTGGAATGGGATGTTCAGAACTGGTTTGATTAATCACACAAAGAACAGTATATGGTGTTACCATGACGCGTGAATACTTTACATGTGATGTGTACATATGACCCACAGGGTCACCATACATCCTTTCCCTACATATGGTTCCAACAATATGCACAGGCAGTAAATAAGGAAATTAGTAATATACATCTCCATGTAAACAGGGAAATAGTTAATGCATGTTTATGCTTACACGTGAGGTGTTGGACGTGTACCAACATCTTCATTCTAATTGTGGAAACAGCAACACTCCTCACATGGTCACGTGTAGGGATATGTGGGGGGGGGGGGGGGGGGGGGGGGGGCAGATGGATGAGGGTGTTTCATCACCATGTACTCATACCACCCCCGTTCCTCCTCTCCTTATTATACCTCCTCCTCCTTACCTCCTCTTGTTCCTCCTCCTCCTCCTCCCTTCAGATATTTGATGTATGCAGCATGGGGAAGTCATTACTCAGTATTCTACATGCAGTTAGAGTTATACACTATTGTAGTGAATCGTTATAATTCAAGGCATTCATCCTCTTGCATATAATTATCATACATGGTTATTGGAATCAAATCTATAGAGTTACTGGGCATTGATCACAGATTGACAACAGCTCCTCAACATAAGCATTGCAAATTAACCCTTTATTGCATCACATGCAGCATGTGTTTTGGTTGTGTATGTATTCACTGAGCATGCACGATGCATTTATAATTTATATAATTCATCACTCTCCCTTTATTACATGACCTTGAAATAAACTTACAATTTTAATATTGTAAATAGCAAGCCAACACATTATCCTCCAGCTGAAGAAAATAAAAAGCTAGGACAGACTTTGCGTGTATATAGTTAACTACGATCTGAATAGCGGACCGTTTTTGGCAAGGCAGGACCAATTTTGGCGACCAAAAGTGGTCCGCTGGACCACTTTTGCCATGACAGAGGCCTAGTTATCGCACTTTTTGTTGATTTCGGTATCATGCAAAATTTCATGGACCGCGTGTTAAATTGCAGTAACTTTTTAATTTAAAAAATATATGCGCATGGCATAATTTGTCGTGAACTGTCGCATGTGATATCATGGCATGGAAAAATATTGTAACACTGACTGTAGCATAAAATTTGAGTTTCCATTAACGTACTACTTGATATTATTGCATTTTCATCGGTGTACTAAATATTATGGCCACGCAGTGCTCTCTGTCTCCGCGCTAATTTCGGTTTTTCGATGACCTCGTCCCTCATGGCAGGAATAATAGCCTTGCGGAAGGTAATTGACAAAAGCTGGTCGACATTATTAATATCAGCTGGATACTGACGAAGTGCCCATTTGATGTAGACTAGGAACTCGCTCCATTCCACATACCCGTCGCTATCCATGTCTATAGCCTTCAACCCCTTCCGTGTATCGTCGCACCTGAAACAACCGAAGTAGGGGGCCATAAATCCATTGTAGAAAGAGTAAAACTCAAGACGCCCATCTCCTTGTACTTCATCACGTAGATCCCAGGTATCCCAAATGTTGCGAATGTCTGCAACCAGTCTCATTTCGTTTGGCGCATTTAGCTCTGATTTCTCGATTATGTCCCTCATCATTTTGGTCACTTTGCCTCCCGCACGGTCCAACAAAATGGCGATACCCACCTCACTCATATATTCTTCTTTCCTATTCGAAAGAAGGTCTTCCAGCATCACTTTTTGCATTTGAACTGCTGTGGCTTCTGTAAATTGTGGATCGTCGCCAAACAAATCAATCAACCTGTCCTTGATCATGGCCGGTGATGAGAGTGTGCTTATTCTCACTGGAGCCTGCTCCCCAAAGAAAGCTGCCATGTCAAACTCTCCTTCCTCCAAATGGCCTCCAGCGATGCCTCCAAAGTCGAAGGTTAAATCGAGTGCCCTCTCACCATATACGATTTGCCTAGGGTGAGGGGCGTAGCCAACAGCAGTGTCGGTGATGTTCCTAGCTGCCGTCCTTAGGTAGGTGCAATTGTAGCGCTGAGTGACCTTTTTGTTACCCATGCGAATAAGGTTCAGGAGTGTGACGGAGGTGCAGGCGTGGCCAAGTGCAGCTCCTTCAGAACAGACACTCGCCCACACTCCGTTGGCTCCTCTTGCTAGGCGCACTCCAGCTGTACGGTTTCTGCTGACCCCCACTTCTCGTGCACGTGAGCTAACAGCAATCCTGTGGTCCAGCCGTTTCTGTCCATTACTCTCCTTACACTAGCCGTCCATGCGCCCACCTCTTCCGGCAGGTACTTACCAGTAGGTTCTTCAAACATGATGCCATAGGGCCGTTGGTCTGGATGTAGGGCCGAGAGCCAGGAAACGACCTCCAGCGCTCGTTCTGGTATTTCTACCATAACGAGTGGGAAATCTCGCAGGTTGATAAAGATTTTGGCACTACTAGTGAGGTTTTGACGGCACCAGTTCATTCTATCTGATACCAGATGGCACATATCAATAACTGTAAATTTTGTCCAATCCACTGACTTATCGATCAAGTCAATTTCAATTATAGGATTGTAGAGCCCAAAGGTTTTCATCTTTTCTAGTCCAACGGGAAGTGATTTTGTATCATAAACACCATCCTTTACTCCTTCGGAGGCCTCGGCGAAGGCGTATAGCCTTTTAGGATCTTCCCCACTTTTAATCAGTTGCCTGACAAACTCGTCGTCCACCCTCGTGGCGTGAGCGAATGCAGCAACGACAAAATTCGCAAATCCACACTTCTTCACCTCGTTGTAAATTTTCCATTTGTTCTCAATGGTATGACCTCTTAGTTGACCCACGGTACTCTCGCGAATGGAATTATCCAATATGAAACAGTCTAAGTCGCGGAGGCATTGTCGCTTGACAGCTTCCACGGAGATCTCCTTCTCGATAAGGCGTTTTTCTTCTTCGATCATTTCTTCAATAATGAAATTAGTTGTACTGAATACTGCAATAATGTATTTATAAACTTTATCCTGCAAGTGGTGACATCATTCAGAGTTGCACGGGGCGAAATGAATGCATTTTCGTGATGTTTTGGGTAAATACCATAATTCGGTAGCTTTCCTGAGAATAGAAATTAAGGTGAACTGCCAAAATAGTGCACCTTATCCATTTTAGAACGGATAGAGGGGTGAACTGTGGGGGTGTTGTGGTGGTAACCTCATTATTTTGATAGAGAGGTATAATTAATACCACAATCTTTAACAAGGTATTAAATCATTAAAAAATAACAATTAAGCTTAAGTTATGCTACGTATATCGCTCGACCTGCTGGGTTTCCAAGCTATCCAGAACCATGGAATCATATCCGTCTTCGGTTACACATGCAAGCCACACCGTTTTTCAGATTACAGCAACTAATGAAGGAACAGCAAAATGTGACTGAGTCTGTGAGAAAGGAGCATTACACTACTTTTATTGAAGCCATGTGCGGTAGTCCCATGTGCTATCGCTTCCCAGGTGACGACAGTGGTGAGTTGGGACAACTCTTTTACCTGAAGTGATGCTTTTTTTTTACCACAGTCTGGAACGCCAACGTGGACTTTCCAACCAAACCTACATGACAAGTCAAAAGCGCTAGCAGAGCAGCTCCTTTCTGCCGAACAACTCCACCACGCTCTTCAACAAAGGACCCATAGAAGCTTCCAGATTCGGTGACGTCGTCGATACCTTACACCAAAGGAGAGGCAAAAAAATAAAACCATTGTGAGTGTTAGTTGTGAAAGGTCTATAGTGCTAGGAAGACTCGCGTGGTACCAAACAACTCAAGAGGACAGATTATTCAATTGCAGGGAAACTAAACAGGTCGTTAAAAGTTTCCTATTCTATTTTTTTGCTTTATTATAGACAATGGAAAAAAAATTTGTTGGAGTTACGAAAGTTATAGAGCCGCGTCGTATTTTGCATGATTGTTATCCGGGCACATGGGACGAACTTTGCAGAATCAGTGAACGGTTTATTTGGCCTGGAACGGTCAAAGATGTGAATGACACGGTGAGACATGCAACTTAGATTTTTAGCCATAGAATCTATTAAGACTCCCTTAATTAATTTAACTACAGGTTTCAAATGTGACATCTGCCAGCATGCGAACCGGAAAAGTCTTCATGCTGCCCTAGAACTGCACCCGGTCCAGTGAAGTCACCATGGAATCACATTGGCATTGATTTTGTTGGGCCTCTTGTGAAGTCTAAATCAGGAAACCGATACATCCTGGCTGTGTGTGACTACTTCTCTAAATGGCAGAAGCAGTCCTCCTTCCATCTAAACATGCAACTGGAGTTGCCAATGCACTCTTCAAGGTATTATTGATTGAAGCAACATTTTCCTCTATGCATTTAAATTATAAACAGCGCAATACAGGTGTATACGTGCTTATGTTTGTATTAAGTTATAGTACATAGATACAATGCCATGCACACTGATAATCTGATTCACTGTATTCTATCCTTGCAGATTTTTATGCGAATGCATGGGTTTGCCCAAGATTATTACAACAGACAATGGCACAGAGTTTAAGAATGAATTGAACCAGCACCTAATTCCTCAGGGGAGTTGTGGGGGCGGGACATGTCAGTGGACTCTTATTAGAATGGGATGTTCACTGAGAACTGGTTTGATAAATCACACAAAGAACAGTATATGGTATTACCATGACGCGTGAATACTTTACATGTGATGTGTACATATGACCCACAGGGTCACCATACATCCCTTCCCTACATATGGTTCCAACAATATGCACAGGCAGTAAATAAGGCAATAAGTAATATACATCTCCATGTAAACAGGGAAATAGTTAATGCATGTTTATGCTTACACGTGAGGTGTTGGACGTGTACCAACATCTTCATTCTAATTGTGGAAACAGCAACACTCCTCACATGGTCACGTGTAGGGATATGTGGGGGGGGGGGGGGGGGGGGGGGGGGGCAGATGGATGAGGGTGTTTCATCACCATGTACTCATACCACCCCCGTTCCTCCCCTCCTTATTATACCTCCTCCCCCTTACCTCCTCTTGTTCCTCCTCCTCCTCCTCCCTTCAGATATTTGATGTATGCAGCATGGGGAAGTCATTACTCAGTATTCTACATGCAGTTAGAGTTAAGCATGTGTTTTGGTTGTGTATGTATTCACTGAGCATGCACGATGCATTTATAATTTATATAATTCATCACTCTCCCTTTATTACATGACCTTGAAATAAACTTACAATTTTAATATTGTAAAAAGCAAGCCAACACATTGTCCTCCAGCTGAAGAAAATAAAAAGCTAGGACAGACTTTGCGTGTATATAGTTAACTACGATCTGAATAGCGGACCGTTTTTGGCAAGGCAGGACCAATTTTGGCGACCAAAAGTGGTCCGCTGGACCACTTTTGCCATGACAGAGGCCTAGTTATCGCACTTTTTGTTGATTTCGGTATGATGCAAAATTTCATGGACCGCGTGTTAAATTGCAGTAACTTTTTAATTTAAAAAATATATGTGCATGGCATAATTTGTCGTGAACTGTCGCATGTGATATCATGGCATGGAAAAATATTGTAACACTGACTATAGCATAAAATTTGAGTTTCCATTAACGTACTACTTGATATTATTGCATTTTCATCGGTGTACTAAATATTATGGCCACGCAGTGCTCTCTGTCTCCGCGCTAATTTCGGTTTTTCGATGACCTCGTCCCTCATGGCAGGAATAATAGCCTTGCAGAAGGTAATTGACAAAAGCTGGTCGACATTATTAATGTCAGCTGGATACTGACGAAGTGCCCATTTGATGTAGACTAGGAACTCGCTCCATTCCACATACCCGTCGCTATCCATGTCTATAGCCTTCAACCCCTTCCGTGTATCGTCGCACCTGAAACAACCGAAGTAGGGGGCCATAAATCCATTGTAGAAAGAGTAAAACTCAAGACGCCCATCTCCTTGTACTTCATCACGTAGATCCCAGGTATCCCAAATGTTGCGAATGTCTGCAACCAGTCTCATTTCGTTTGGCGCATTTAGCTCTGATTTCTCGATTATGTCCCTCATCATTTTGGTCACTTTGCCTCCCGCACGGTCCAACAAAATGGCGATACCCACCTCACTCATATATTCTTCTTTCCTATTCGAAAGAAGGTCTTCCAGCATCACTTTTTGCATTTGAACTGCTGTGGCTTCTGTAAATTGTGGATCGTCGCCAAACAAATCAATCAACCTGTCCTTGATCATGGCCGGTGATGAGAGTGTGCTTATTCTCACTGGAGCCTGCTCCCCAAAGAAAGCTGCCATGTCAAACTCTCCTTCCTCCAAATGGCCTCCAGCGATGCCTCCAAAGTCGAAGGTTAAATCGAGTGCCCTCTCACCATATACGATTTGCCTAGGGTGAGGGGCGTAGCCAACAGCAGTGTCGGTGATGTTCCTAGCTGCCGTCCTTAGGTAGGTGCAATTGTAGCGCTGAGTGACCTTTTTGTTACCCATGCGAATAAGGTTCAGGAGTGTGACGGAGGTGCAGGCGTGGCCAAGTGCAGCTCCTTCAGAACAGACACTCGCCCACACTCCGTTGGCTCCTCTTGCTAGGCGCACTCCAGCTGTACGGTTTCTGCTGACCCCCACTTCTCGTGCACGTGAGCTAACAGCAATCCTGTGGTCCAGCCGTTTCTGTCCATTACTCTCCTTACACTAGCCGTCCATGCGCCCACCTCTTCCGGCAGGTACTTACCAGTAGGTTCTTCAAACATGATGCCATAGGGCCGTTGGTCTGGATGTAGGGCCGAGAGCCAGGAAACGACCTCCAGCGCTCGTTCTGGTATTTCTACCATAACGAGTGGGAAATCTCGCAGGTTGATAAAGATTTTGGCACTACTAGTGAGGTTTTGACGGCACCAGTTCATTCTATCTGATACCAGATGGCACATATCAATAACTGTAAATTTTGTCCAATCCACTGACTTATCGATCAAGTCAATTTCAATTATAGGATTGTAGAGCCCAAAGGTTTTCATCTTTTCTAGTCCAACGGGAAGTGATTTTGTATCATAAACACCATCCTTTACTCCTTCGGAGGCCTCGGCGAAGGCGTATAGCCTTTTAGGATCTTCCCCACTTTTAATCAGTTGCCTGACAAACTCGTCGTCCACCCTCGTGGCGTGAGCGAATGCAGCAACGACAAAATTCGCAAATCCACACTTCTTCACCTCGTTGTAAATTTTCCATTTGTTCTCAATGGTATGACCTCTTAGTTGACCCACGGTACTCTCGCGAATGGAATTATCCAATATGAAACAGTCTAAGTCGCGGAGGCATTGTCGCTTGACAGCTTCCACGGAGATCTCCTTCTCGATAAGGCGTTTTTCTTCTTCGATCATTTCTTCAATAATGAAATAAGTTGTACTGAATACTGCAATAATGTATTTATAAACTTTATCCTGCAAGTGGTGACATCATTCAGAGTTGCACGGGGCAAAATGAATGCATTTTCGTGATGTTTTGGGTAAATACCATAATTCGGTAGTTTTCCTGAGAATAGAAATGAAAGTAAACTGCCAAAATAGTGCACCTTATCCATTTTAGAACGGATAGAGGGGTGAACTGTGGGGGTGTTGTGGTGGTAACCTCATTATTTTGATAGAGAGGTATAATTAATACCACAATCTTCAACAAGGTATTAAATCATTAAAAAATAACAATTAAGCTTAAGTTATGCTACGTATATCGCTCGACCTGCTGGGTTTCCAAGCTATCCAGAACCATGGAATCATATCCGTCTTCGGTTACACATGCAAGCCACACCGTTTTTCAGATTACAGCAACTAATGAAGGAACAGCAAAATGTGACTGAGTCTGTGAGAAAGGAGCATTACACTACTTTTATTGAAGCCATGTGCGGTAGTCCCATGTGCTATCGCTTCCCAGGTGACGACAGTGGTGAGTTGGGACAACTCTTTTACCTGAAGTGATGCTTTTTTTACAACAGTCTGGAACGCCAACGTGGACTTTCCAACCAAACCTACATGACAAGTCAAAAGCGCTAGCAGAGCAGCTCCTTTCTGCCGAACAACTCCACCACGCTCTTCAACAAAGGACCCATAGAAGCTTCCAGATTCGGTGACGTCGTCGATACCTTACACCAAAGGAGAGGCAAAAAAATAAAACCATTGTGAGTGTTAGTTGTGGAAGGTCTATAGTGCTAGGAAGACTCGCGTGGTACCAAACAACTCAAGAGGACAGATTATTCAATTGCAGGGAAATTAAACAGGTCGTTAAAAGTTTCCTATTCTATTAACGTATGCGTGTATTAATTAACAAGCACAAGCAACAAGTATATTTTTGATACTAGAATAAGTGTTGTGTATCCGTAAAATTAAAATATTGTCATTTATATGCCTCTGCGGCAACTGCCAAGGTGATATATATATACGTACCAATTGTATCACAATGTGTTGTACTGGCCATAATCTTGCTGTTTATATCTGTGCTGTGCAGTTCCCTTCTTGATTCAGAGCAAGGTTTTTATAGTGTGATTGCATGTTTTATCTCTATATAAACCTGCCACCCTTCAAAAATTATCGTTTTAGTTGGGGAATATAGGTGCATTCCCTTCGATGGTGCGTGCCGCGGCTACCTGAAAGCTGAAAGGCAAGTTACACCATGCATATGCTACGGGGAAATCCTCCGTGCTCTTAGCTCATATAGGATAGACTAACCTCTGCCCTGGCGCCCTGGCTGTCCAGACTCCAAAAGTGTTAACCTTTCCCATCGATCAATCTGCGATCTAACTTGTAAGTGCATAGCTAGTCACGTGATATAGACTATAAGGAAAACAATGTTAAGAGTCAAATACCTTGAATGCACGAAGCCTTCTGGCTTGCCGATGTGTAAAAGACAGCTTGTCACATATTCGTACGGAAAGTCTGTCATTATGTTACTGCTCGGGTTTGTATCTATACTTCACTCCCTTTAGTGTGCATCTGCGGCAAACCATTCACAGTGGAACACGCCTTAAGCTGCTCCTGTGGTGGATATCCCTCCATGCGTCACAACGAACTTCCAGATATCACTGCCACCCTTCTGACTGAAGTGAGCAACAATGTTGGCATTGAACCTGTACTGCAGAAGCTTTCAGGCGAACATCTAACACAAAAAACATCTATCTCATAGTTACTTTGATGTTAGGGTTTTCAATCCTTTTTGTGCTACTTTAAGCGAATTAAGTCCCTAGCTTTACCAAAGTGCTACCGCCGTGCTGAACTGGAAAAGAAACGTGCATATGAACAACGCATTCGGGAAATTGAGTTTGGTTCCTTTTCGTCATTCGTTTTCTCAACCACAGGCTGGGATCTACTGCTACAGTAGATTTCAAGAGACTTGCTTCATTGATCGCGGATAAGCAGGAACAACCGTACAGTAAACACTATTCTGGCTTCGCTGCAAAATGAGCTTCTCCCTACTTAGGTGAGCTATCCTGTGCCTCCGTGGTTCGCGCTCTTCTTACCACAGGCCACAACATCTCTTCGATACATCAATTGACCTTGCAATTTCAGACAGCAAGGTCAATCTCTCTGCTGTGTAAAACCCTTTCAACTTGATACTTCATTAATTTTATTATTCATTACATAAAATCATATACTCTAATCATAGTTGGATAGGATAAACAAGTATTTAACTAGTAAACTGTGTAACTATGTATGAGTCAACCAACTAAGCAGAGGTCCGAGACTTTAGCACGCGGACCTGCCCTTGCAAGAAATGCTCTGGCATTCGAGCGTACAAGGGAAAGGTTAAGTCTGGAATAAATGCTGTCCAGAGTGGTGGAAGTGGAGGAGTTAACCTGGACTGAAAGGCGGGAAGCAAGTTTCTTGAATGTGTTAGAGGCTAGTTGGCCCCAGGCCCCGAATGATTCAACAACAAGGGGTTATTCATTTATTGTTTTCTTATTTTATTATAAAAAAATCTATGTTTGTCATCTGAACTGATATCATAGTCGTACGCACACCTTAGATTGAGGTCACCAACATAAAAATCTATGAAGCGATGACATGAATCAGTGCAAAGTAGAAGTGACAAGTGAACTGAATTTGCTGCAGTTTTAGTGTGCTGAAATATGATACGTGATCTTTCCATGACAAGGAAATTTTCAAAACGAGTCGACACCGTGTTTCCGTACATTAACTGAAACATATGAATTTCGTGTAGTGTTGGCATACGTGTATATATGAGCCATAGAAATGTGTTATCGCAGCCCTGCGCAAGGAAGAGTATGGAGTAGGTGTGAACATATTTGGCTAGCCCACCTCCCATACATTTGATGGGACGCGTTTTGTATAAATCATTGGCCGGAACCAAGCCGCGGGAAAATATTGATGTGCCACTAATTTGCACAGCTGCATCTTCGCAACGGGTTTATCGGATTTTTGCAGAAACTGAGGGACGTAGCGATATTATAAAATTTCCAATTTCCAGCCGGAAAGAAGCATCAAATTAAGTTGGAATTGATTGCGTGTGCATATGTGCATGGGTGGTGTGTGTGTGTGTGTGTGTGTGTGTGTGTGTGTGTGTGTGTGTGTGTGTGTGTGTGTGTGTGTGAGTGTGTGTTTGTGTGTGTGTGTGTTTGTGTGTTTGTGTGCGTGTGTGTGCACATGTGTGCATGTATAATGTTTCGTGTACGTGACCGCGTCAGTAAGTCAATAACTGAATTAGTTTGCGAAACCACTTAACCGTCATTCTAAGACCAATAACCGTGGACCGCACAAAAATCGTAGTGGTCAACTGCCGGCTATGAATTGTTATGTATGAAGAGAACTTTGTTGGATGACCGAGTGTGAGAATGTACACAATAAGCAAATGTTTAATACTTTACGTCATCGCGAGTGCAACACGAGATCACCATTTAGAAACCATATATGGTCATTGTCATGCGGAAGTAACGTAACCCTAGAGCCTTATACACCCGAAGTGACAATTCCATAACAAGACTGGTTTCCTGCCGGCTCCCACAACAGATTTACAAATCTCAGAGCAGAACCACATGATTTATAGAGGGGAGCACGAGGAACACCGTCTCAACAACATCCGGAAATTTATGAGTCCGGATTATGAAAATCTTAAACTATAAGACCTAAATCAAACTATGCCCATATACGGGCGAGTTCAAACATGATGTTTTATTGTACGTACGGTAACCCTTAGCGATATATGTCCCAATTGTCGGCTACAGGCATGTCATAACTGAGGAGTGAGGCCATTAATTATAAAGAGCGAGATAAACGTAAAACTTTAGCGATGCACCGAAAGTTTTTTTCTACAACAAGAGTTAGTATAGGGTATAAAGATTCAATTATATAGCCATGGCTGACTGTCGATCCGTGGCTGTTATACCCTCACCCAGGTGTACGCGATCGCATTAAAGTTCTTTCAAAGTACAAAAGAGGTTAGTACACTTTAACATATGGAGAAATGGACCATACATCGGCGGTCATCTTGCATATTATTTCAAATTGAATAAACTCAATTACTATCGCAGGCAATTATAAATTCAACACTGCCGTTCATATATATTAGCATTTCTTTAATAAACTCATATCCACTTGATCACACCTCAGGCCAGCCCCAGCCCATCCGACGACGGGTGGATGCGCATCAATTAGCACATAGACGACCAACCACATTTTTGTAAAGGTGGGTTATGTACAATTGCGGATTGTTACTAAGTGCAGGATATGCATCAGTACTATGCTTACATATAGGGCACGTCACGTTCACCATAATACTATAGTTGTTTAAACTTAACGCGCTGACACCGATGGGTTCGGGAACTGCGATCGCATACTGTACTCCTTCCAGCCAATCAATTTGCTAGCTCCCCCCTCCCTCCTCCCCCCCCCCTCCACCCAATCTACCTCATTCTTTGATCAACCTGTTCGTACTGTCTGAAAATACTGCACATATAGCCGTATAAAAGTTAGGAGCGCATATTTTCTGACGTAAAGGCCTATAATAGGGGTGGTCGTGCTATGAAAGGAACGGTTAGACCCAAATTATTTAATGCTCGAGTATCCCTTTTGCTTATGTCTTGTGGCTTCTTGTGGTGCATAAATTTGTATATAACAAGTGATAAAAACATTCTCTATGCGAGAAGGTTGGTGGTATATAGGAATCAAAGGCGGTGGTGGTGTAAAAAGCAAGGGAACAAGGATTGTGATTGAAAAGGAAAAAAGAAATAGACCTATATTAGCAGCATGTCGTCATGTTTAACTGTGTGTGCTAATATAGGTCTATTTAATTTTTCCTTTTCAATCACAATCCTTGTTCCCTTGCTTTTTACACCACCACCGCCTTTGATTCCTATATACCACCAACCTTCTCGCATAGAGAATGTTTTTATCACTTGTTTCCTACATTTTTTGGTAGATTTAGTATTGTATTTAGTTCTTGAAAAGTAACCATGTAGCAAGTATGTCAAATGACAGTTTTATTTTAGAATCTCGTGGCCATGCAATTTTTTGAGGTGTGGGTGTACCATTAAAACACACAGTATTACTATTTAAACAATAAGTACAAGTATTTCATTTATAACCCAGGAGCATGTACTCTTGTATAGGATATACTGCTGTATATTCTGGACCAGGATATACTTCTGTATATCCAGGATATATAGCAGGTAGAGCAGGTGGAGCTAATCCTGCAGCTGGACATGGAACCACTCCTGGACCTGGACCTGAAACAGGTGATTTAAACAACCATTAGTTAAAACAAATCCTCCACTGGCAAGTGAAGCCATATAATACATCAGACAAAGATTACATGTACCCACTGATCTCACGCTATTATCAGATAAACCACAATACGTTGTCATCAGCAACTTTGATACTATTAGATATAAATTATGCACCACAATACACATTAACATTATTACGAAATTGTTGTCAGCGAACAGCGTGCACATATTTCAAACAACAGCACGGAGAGAGATGCAATATCTTCCGCTGTAACTGTTGCATAAAATATTTTAGCGATACACCTTTCATGCTATAATTTATGTCCAGATCCAACATTCATGGTGTAACGCACCTTCGGGGTGGTCGCTTTGATGGTCCTTTCAGTAGCGCGCTTGACACCTTGTCGTGTCTTGTATTGCACTCGTTTGGCATATCTGTAGGTGTACGAGTGGCTAGTTGTTGCCGGGTTTTTTTTCTGTAAGGGCGGTGGTGTGGGGGAGACACATTCTAATTGGAGCCTCTTGCTTCACATTATCTGCTGTAGACTGTATACCGTAGTATCTGATCGCGTATGTAGTTCCACCGACAGAATTCGAAAGTTATGCTATATAAGAAGCTATAGTATAGAAATCAATTCGGTCAAAACAATTATATGCGATAGTGTCGGGTACTTACGTGTATGGTGGTTTTGGCTTTCATTTCAAGCTGCGTAACGAATGATAAGAGTTGAGAGTAACGCACAGGCGTCATGCAGAAAATGATACCTTGAATATTCGTCAGGAGCCTTCCTATAACGTTATCGCTGATCCATTCCGTTTCTCAACCATTTGGCATTATGGTTGGACATTTATACATGGAGCCGTAGGGACCCGAAAAGGCTCTTGGATTCAGTGCGTATACCTATTCCACAGCGTGCGGAATTTGAATCACGCCCACGACACGTGGCTATTATTGCATTTAAAAATAGCTAGCTGATGTAATTGGGTATTTTTAACCGAATACCAAATGAGGTACTATTCGCTTTAGTTAATTGCCCGAACAGTTAGGCGTCTAACAGACCCCCGAAGATAACCTGCGGACGCATCCTGAAGCGATTGGTACACTTGGCATGCTATACAAACGTTCCTGTCGTGCGTTATACTCTCCGGAAGGAAGAAGAAGAAGAAGAATAAGAAGCCGACGGAGGAGAAATTTTAGGTGGGACTGGGTACGGACGATGGGGACGAGTTTTTTTGTTCTCTAAAAGTACACCGTCTTGTGACACAAATACAACGCAGAACTGTTGTCCTTTTTTATATCGCTCGAATGCCACTAAGAGCGAAGTGACCCGATTCTTAAATGTCCCGCTAGACGTGAGTGACGTTTTTTTAATGACATTCATGATACTGTTGGATTCCTATATGGAACCTACTCGCGTAGGTTCCGATAGTATGCTATGCTTTTTACATCTACCGTTGTATGGTGCTTGGGCTTTAGCATACTGGGAAACATCAGCTAGTATGAAGCAAACTTCGGACAACATGGCCACCATGGATGTGATCATGTGGTGTAGGTGTCTCTGGTGTGTAGGTGTGTCTAAGGTGTGTATCCCTGGTTTTTAAAAGTGTCCCTGGTTCATAGGACAATAGATTACTTAGACAGGGATTGGAAACGGGTCACGTGAGCCATACATTTTACGGTAGAAGGGTATGCGCCGTCAATGTTATAATGGATAGCACCTTTTGGGTTTGGCGGGAAAATATCTTATAGCTGGTTTTGGTGAAATCCGTATCATGTAGAGTCTCGAATGTATTCCACCCAACTCATGAAAGGTAAGGTTTGTCTAGAAACATGTTTGAAGTTCTAGTGAACGAATCTTCGGGAGTTTTTAATAAAAACTGAGATATGAAGCTACGTGAATCCTCTCTGGGCGTGCAAAAACTGTTCTCTGCGTTTTTTGACCTTGATTATTTGTATACAAGCTCTTCGTAGCAATCTGAATAGAACTGGATAGGTTTTGCCCTTTTCCCTAGCTTTGAAAACATAAAGTGACACGAAACAGCGTTTTAGACATACAGTCAGTTCTGGGCGTGTAACTACTTTTGTAAATAGTGTAAACGCGGTTTGAAGGTTTCATCCTCTAGTGCACTCATTTTGCGATAGAACTGGGCTATGGACTAAGCCAGGGAGTGTTGGTATGAAGTTATAAAAAGTTCGCTTTACATCGACTATCGCGTCAATCATTAGGGACACGGCACGAATAGACTAGGCCGTACTGGCAGTTCTGGGCGTATAGCTACTTTTGTATATAGTATTAGCGGGGTTTGAAGGTTTTATCCTCTAGTGCACTCATTTTGCGATAGAACTGGACTATGGGCTATGCCAGGGAGTGTTGGTATGAAGTTATAAAAAGTTCGCTTTACATCGACTATCGCGTCAATCATTAGGGACACGGCACGAATAGACTAGGCCGTACTGGCAGTTCTGGGCGTATAGCTACTTTTGTATATAGTATTAGCGGGGTTTGAAGGTTTTATCCTCTAGTGCACTCATTTTGCGATAGAACTGGACTATGGGCTACGCCAGGGAGTGTTGGTATGAGGTTATAAAGAGTTGGCTTTACATCGACTCTCGCGTCAATCATTAGGGACACGGCACGAATAGAATACTGTCAGTTCTGGGCGTATAGCTTCTTTTAAAAATAGTATTAACGGGGTTTGAAGGTTTTATCCTCTAGTGCACTCATTTTGCGACAGAACTGGACTATGCACTAAGCCAGGGAGTGTTGGTATGAGGTTATAAAAAGTTGGCTTACATCGAACATCGCGTCAATCATTTGGGACACGGCACGAATAGAGTAAGACTGCTGTCATTTCTGGGCCTGTGGCTACTTTTGTAGATAGTATTAACGGGGTATGAAGGTCCTTTACTGTTACTCGGCCATTCCAGACTTAATAACTACTACAATAACCTATCTTCCGCTATAACACAGATGGAGCTGTTAATTGGCGTGCACGTGATCCGTTTCCAATCCCTGTCTAAATAATCTATGATAGGACATAGGTATCTCCCTGGTTTTAGATGTGTCCCTGGTGTGTCATGTGTCCCTGTGTGTAGGTGTGTCCCTGTATGTGCATGTTGTTGTGTCTCTGGTGCGTAGGTGTGTCCCCGGTGCGTAAGTGTGTCTGTGTGTGTAGGTGTGTCCCTGGTGTGTATAAGTAGGTGTGTCCCCGGTGCGTAAGTGTGTCTGTGTGTGTAGGTGTGTCCCTGGTATGTAGGTGTGTCCCTGGTGTGTAGGCTTGTCCCAGTGTGTAAATGTGTTCTTGGTGTGTAATGGTATAGGCATCCCTGAGAGTGTGTATGTTGTGTTTCTCGTTAGAAAATACTCAGGATGTCCAAAGAATATAATACTGCAGGGAAATCACAGCGATACAAAGTAATACAGCCTATGTCAAAACTACAGTAGAGCACAAATAGAATGCACACTGACGTCTATTCCTGACTAAATCCCGAATCATACACACCAGTGAAATGCTTAAATAGCCAATAGAAAGTTCTAGAACATGCATGCCTAACACATGTATAATTAACACCTAAAAGCAAGCCAGGTCATGCCAGAGCATGCTCCTTAACACCTCCCCCACTGGTCTTGAGGCTTGACCTCAGAGGCCATGTTCACTTTTTAATCCTGGTTGACCTCCGTAGATTTTCTGGACCATAGTCTCCTCCAGTAGGCAAACGTGGATTGCGAGGTTTGGGGTTTGGTGGTTGCTTAGGTTCTGGAATAGAGGGTTCCTGAGGTGTTGGCATTGGTTTTGGGCTTTCTGAGAGCATGTCTTGACCAGACAAAGTGTCTGAGTAACTCTCTTCAAGTGATGAATTGGAGGAATTAGAATCATGTGTGGAAGTATCCCCCGGATCATCATCTTCTTGAATGCCATGCCTTGGCCTCAGCTGTTCTAGATGTCGTCGCCATGTGACTCCTTTAGGAAATACACGAACATTGAATGAACGAGAGCCAAAGACCTTTGTGACAATAGCAGGGACCCATCTTGGCTCCTTCTCCCTCCTTGGACCACAGTATAGGGCATAACAGGGAGATCCTATCTTGAATGTCTGGGTCACCTTTTCAACTTGCTGGTGTCTCTCACTCAACTGGGACTTGGTAGCACTCTTCGCTTGTTTCCCTTGGGCTATGTGTACTGGTGAAGGTAGCAAAATATCTATTTTGCTTCTAATCTGACGCCCATTCAGGATTTCACTGGGTGAATATCCTTCTGCCAGTGGTGTCCTTCGGTACTGCATAAGGAATTCCTGTAGTGCTGCCTTGGGTGAGAGTGTTGACTTGCTGAGGGCCTGTTTGAATGTTTGTACCATGCGCTCAGCTGCTCCGTTAGTGGCTGGATGGTATGGCGCCCTGGGCAGTAAGATGCACAATACCACGCTCATGGCACCAAAAGTCTGAAATTCTTCGGATAGGAAAGATGTAGAATTGTCTGTTACAATCGTGTGAGGGTATCCAAAGTGTGCAAAGTCATGCTCTAGTAGGTCAGTAGTAGCTTTGCTTGAAGTAGATGTTGTGGGATGAATGCAAGGGTATTTCGAGTAGGCATCTACCATAACTAACCAGTTACTGCCCAAGAAATTGATAGCATGATCAACGTGGAGTCTGCTCCACGGCTTTTCAGGTAGCATCCAGGGATGGTTGGCAGGTTTGGCTACTTTGTTCTGGTGTTCCCCACATGTACTGCATTGCTGACACTGATCCATAATGTCCTTGTCTAGTCCTGGGCTGTACGGGCTAACTGCTTCATTCTTTGGATGCCAAAATGCCCTAAATGAAGTAGTTGCAGGACTTGAGGCTGCAGGCTGGACGGAATGACTACCCTGGATCCATTTAGAAGGCAGCCATGAGCTACAGAGAGTGACATGGAAATCTTTCTGAAGTTTTCCATAGAATAGTCCTTTGTTTGAATCTCTGGGACTCTCTCAGGCCATCCTTCTCTGGTACAACGAATCACATTTGAAATCACTGGGTCGTTTGCTGACTCCCTTGCTAGAACACCAGGGTCTGTGGGGTTGAGTTGCTGACCTATTGTGCGGATAGTACAGACCACATCTACATCTGCCTCATCCTCCTCCCCATCAAAACTGGTATCTGCTTCTGCTGGAAGGCGGCTAAGGGCATCTGCGTTCCCATGCTCTGATGTCTTCCGATATTCAATGCTGTATTGATACTGGTTGAGCATCAGTGCCCATCGAGCCAATCTGTTAGCAGCTAACACCGGGGTTGCTCTGTGTGGACCAAATAAAGCAATGAGAGGCTTATGGTCTGTCACCAAGATGAAGCTGCGACCATACAGAAACTGGTGGAACTTCTTTAATGCAAATATAATGGCTAGCGCTTCTTTTTGAATTTGGCTGTATCTGCGTTGAGTCTCTGTAAGCGTCTTGGAGACGTTTGCAATCGGCCGTTCGCTGCCATCTGGGTATCGGTGAAAAAGGACTGCTCCAATACCAACCTCTGATGCATCACAAGAGATACCGATTGGAACAGAAGATTGAAAATGAGCCAACACGGTATCTGCACATAAGTTCTTCTTCAGCTCCCTAAAGGCTGCTTCTTCAGTAGAATCCCATTTCCACTTGGTGTCCTTCTTAGTGAGCTGATGCAATGGTGCCAACACTGTAGCTAGATTGGGCAAGAACTTGCTATAAAACTGTACTGAACCCAGAAAAGAACGAAGACTGCTGACGTTTGTAGGAGGAGGCATCTGTACCAGTGCATCAACCTTCGATCCTTTAGCAATCCCCTGTTGAGAGAGAGTATGCCCCAAGTACTCGATGGATGGTTCTGCAAACTGACATTTTTCCAAGCGGCATCAGAGACCTTTGTCCTGTAGACGTTGCAGAAGGGCACGGAGGTTCTCCAGATGTTCTGAAGCATTCATACCACTAACCAGGATGTCGTCAAAGTAGGTGCATACTCCTTTGAGGTCTCCTGTCAGCTGATCCATGATTTCTTGGAAATAGCCTGGGGCAGAGCTAATGCCAAATGGAAGTCGAAGTTGGAGCAAAACCCCACGATGGGTACTCAGTGCAAGCCTCTTCTGCTTTCTGGACCAAGCATTACCTGGTTGTAGGCATCTGCTAGATCTATCTTGGAGAAACCGTATCCACCGCTGAGTTTTCGCATCAAGTCTTCAGGAAGGGGAATTGGATAACGGTGAGTTTCCAACTGAGCATTGACAGCCACTGAATAATCACCACAAACTCGTAGCTTGCCATTAGTTTGACCTGGTAGAGCCTTTTTACGAATCGGGACAACTGGAGTTCCATATGCATTGAATTGGGTTGGTTTCCAGACGCCCTTTGCAATACCCGCATCATAAGCTTGATTTAAGTCATCCAGAATGGCAATAAGTACTGGACGAGGTTTACAGAAGGTGGGATTGGACTCTGCCTTGAATTTGATCTCCAATTGAAAATCCTTCAAGCACCCCAGCTCAGGTTTGAAAAGTTCCGTGAATTCACCACACAGCTTACGGCAAGCTTGCTGTAACTCCTCATCTGGCTTGGGTTCTTTTGTGTCAGTGATACTCTGAAGATTCTGAATTGTTCCTTTGCCTGGAGTCGAAGACACCCCTAGTAAAGCAGAAACGCTAACCCCAAGTTTAACAATAGCATCACCACCAAGGAGATTGAGTTTTGGAACATCAATGACAGTGAACGCTAATGTTACTGGTTCCTGGTCCTTTAGAAGAGAAGCTGAAGCTCTGAAGGTGCCAAGTACTGGGAGAGGTTGCCCATTAGCCACTTGATAGCGACTGGAGACTTGTGCGAGTGCAGGTTCTCCAAGTTTCTTCCAAAAGTCCTTGGAACAGAAGTTGTCGCCAGCTCCAGTATCAACTTCGAAAGTGAGTTGCTGGCCACTAACCCAGACTGACTGTTTCAGTTGCGGAATAGAGTTAATGCTTTTGACTGTTCTCAGTGCACGCCTAGAGATGATCTTGACAGACCCCCCATCCTCCTTTTTCTTCTTTAGGCATACTGATTGAAGGTGTCCCATCTTCTGACAGAAATGGCAGGTGCTTTTTATGTGAGGACAGTCCTTAGATAAGTGATCAGTCTTTCCATACCTCGGGCAAACTCCTTTGGCGAAATCCCTCCTTTTCTGATCCTTGCTCTTGAACTTCGGTTTCAACACAGAGTGTTCATCCGCCTGCTTCTTGAAATATTAAACTTTGTGAACGGAACCTGATTTGTTTCCATATACCGTCTCCTTGGCAACCTTGGAAGCGTCCTCGGTCTCCATTGCAATCGTTATTGCCTTGGCGAAAGTTAAGTCACTGTCCTTGACCTTGAATAATGCTTTTAAGACAGCTTCATTGTTGATTGAACAAATAAAGCGAGTGCGCAGTGCTTCGTCAAGCGGATCCTTGATAGAAGCGAAATCGCACGTCACCGCGTCCTGTCGAATTCTAGCCGCGAGTTCTTGGACTGTTTCCCCCGGCTTCCGAAGCATATTCGACCAGAACTTGAAGCGCTCCCGAATAACGTAACGGGTTGGGTCGAACTGGTTCTTCATGAATGTAGCAATCTCGTCAAAGGTGAGTTCATTGACATCTTTTGGAGGGGTCAGTTGCGAAGCAAGATTGCTGAGCGTTTTGAACGTTACCAGAGATTGATTTGTCAAAAAGACCTGTGCCTTCTTGTCGTCTGGTATTGAATGAGCCGCGACGAATGTCTGGAAGCGAGCCCAGTAATCCGTCCAGAGCTCTGACGTTGTGTCGAAAGAGACGAAACTAGGAAAAGACTTTGGAGTTGAATCTCCCCATTTAGCCGCTCCGCCGGTCAAAGTTGCAATAATAGCTTCCGTCTGTTTCGCGTGTGCCTGTATTTGTGCCTCCGTTTGTTCGCGCTGTATTTTCATTTGTTGCTGCAGCAGCTCCATAAGTTTTGCAGTCTCGCTCATCTTCGCTGATCCGGAATCCTGCCGACTACGCCAATTTATCCTGTTGTGTTTCTCGTTAGAAAATACTCAGGATGTCCAAAGAATATAATACTGCAGGGAAATCACAGCGATACAAACAAAAATCCTATATTTAGCACGCGTAAATGTAACAGAACCAAAAGTAGTGCTAAATATAGGATTTTTGTCTCATTTACCCTTTTCTCAAAACCTTGTTCTCCTCCTTTTTACACCACCTTTGCCTCCAATTCCTATATCCCACCGACTTTCTCGTAAGAGAATGTTTTTCTTTACTTGTTTCCTCTATTTTTTAATTATCATTATTAATACTGGCAAGTGCCCTCCCCCCCCCCCCCCCCCCCCCCCCCCCCATCCGCTTCAAATACCGTCACGAGCAGACGCCCGCTTTTTGTTTGGGATCACTGTAATAAACGCGGGAGAATTCAAACACGTCGTCTGCTCTCCTCTTTTGTTTGCACAATTCTAAATATACGTAAATGTCGCCATGGGAACGCTTCTATTTAACACTACGCATCACGTAATGATTACGTATGTCAGTTTTATGCTTTATTCATACATCTGATACTTGAAGATGGCCTTCCCGGAGATTCTAAAGCGATTGGTATAATTGGCGCTCTTTAAAACCATTCCTATCAGGAGTTATACTCACCCGAGAATTAGAAGACGACGACAACGACGACGACGACGGAGAAGATTTGGCCTGGGGACGAGATAAAACACGAACTTTTTTGTTCTCTTAAAGGAAACAGTTTGGAGACTGGAACAAAACATTAAAATGACCGTCTTTGCCTTCTGGTTCGATAGGAACAAAGAGCTAAACTATCCGTTTCTTGGTACGCGAGTTATACGCGGGTCGCGTTTTTAAAAATGATATTCACGACCCGGGTCAATTCCTATATATGATAGGAAGGTGGTTTCAACAATATAATCTGAAGCCGTGAACATGAGTGTCTTTAAATTGGTGTTATATTTCAAAGGGTCTGGAAGTAATGGTAAACACATTATTGATTCAGATGTGCATCTGTCTCTCAGCGGTAAGTGGTTAAATAGAATATCACACAGGGGTCAGGTGTTGCCACTCCCCTAGAGTACAACTACCATTGTAACCTAAGGGTGCCTTAATTGTGCTTCTGACATCCTGGTGACATATACCAGGGACACATATAGGGACACACCCACACACCAGGGACACATTTACACACCAGGGGCACACCTACACACCAGGGACATGCCTACACACCAGGGACACACTTACACACCAGGGACACACCTAGACACCAGGGACACACCTAGACACCAGGGACACACTTACACACCAGGGACACACCTACACACCAGGGACGCACCTAAGCACTATTGTGTGTATGTATTCATCAAGCAGTAATAGGATGGATGAGAGCGCGACTCTCATTCGCTATACTCAGAGTAAAAAACCTCAGAGGGGCTCTCGCACCAAATGGAGGTATGCAATTGGTATGGACGATGGAGCAGGGTTGCCCACTATCTTTGCCACCATGTCATGCTTTAAAATCTTTATCGTTTATCTCTTAATCATTTTTATTTATTAATTATTTATTGGTTTCATTTGTAAACGTATTATCTCATGAGCATGTAAGCAGTCATCATTCATGTTATTTACAATGTACTATGAATAATTATATTGATTGATGAGAAAGAAGTGAAAGAAAGGATCACACCCAAATACCGGAATGGTTAGTGCCTCTGAATCAGTGATGCCGCAATCATGTCCCGATGACAGTTTTAAGCATCGCCTTGACCCACTATCATTGACGACGTAGCGTGCCTCAACCATGTAAGACATGCAAAAACAACGCGTATCTTTACCCAAAGAATCATTTCTCTGTGCCAAATCGATAAAATCCACATGTGTACGTGTATATATGTAGCATGTGAGCTAACAGCGACAACGTTTTATTTGAGGTTTCACGAAAAATTGAATAATCTGTCTGGCCGGACCAATTTTGGCGCCCAAAAGTGGACCTAAAATGACGCCAAAATGTGTCCGGTTAATCCAAACTGGTCCAGGCACATAAACACCTTGATCATGTGGAGATTAATCCTATTCTCTGTGATAATGGCTTATTCCAAGTGAAGAGGGAGATGCCAAAAATGGGAAACTAGTATAGAAGAAGCACATGAGTACTTGGTAAGAAATGTACCTGGTGGGGGCAAGCAAGCGATGTATACAAAGAAAGGCTCAGAAATTTGTTGTGAAAGGTACTTTAAAAGAAGAAGGACAAAGTTTGTTAATTTCAATTTGGCTAATGCACACAATTGTGATTGTGTTGTCCGCATGTCATGGGTAGTGCTTTATTATAGATGTCAGGGTCTGGGACCGAGGACACGTCGAACATTACGTAATGAACCTAAAAGGCGCGCATTGACAAGTATCTACAGCTGGGGGAAAAGAACGATCCTACCTCGGACCTCTTCGGGCGAGTTATGTTCCGGACCCCCACGGACGTAGGAAAAAGGAAACTATTTAAACGGGTGGCTGATGTGTATGAAGGGGGAGGCTTATTCGTGTATTCAAGTAGATATATTACAAGAATATATCTCTGACGGGTGCGCAAGCCCAAGCGTCGTGCGGCAAGGCTAACGGTGAACCCTAACAATAGACAATGAAAATAATATTTGTTGGAGTTAAGAAGGTTAGGGCCGCGTCGTATTCTGCATGAATGTTGTCCGGGCACATGGGACGAACGTTGAGCAGGATCAGTGAATGGTTCATTTGGCCTGGAACGGTCAAAGATGTGAATGACACAGTGAGACATGCAACTTAGATTTTTAGCCATAGAATCTATTAAGGCTATCTTAATTAGGTTTCCAAATGCGACATCTGCCAGCATGCGAACCGGAAAAGCCTTCATACTGCCCTAGAACTGTGAAGTCACCATGGAATCACATTGGCATTGATTTTGTTGGGCCACCTGTAAAGTCTAAGTCAGGAAATCAATACATCCTGACTGTGTGTGACTACTTCTCTAAATGGTAGAAGCAGTCCCACTTCCATCTAAACATGCAATTGGAGTTGCCAATGCACTCTTCAAGGTATTGCTGATTGATGCAAAATTTTCCCCTATGCACTGAAATTATAAACAGCGCAATACAGGTGTATACGTGCTTAAGTTTTATTAAGTTATAGTACAAAGATACAAATGCCATGCACACAGATAATCTGATTCACTGTATTCCATCCTTGCAGATTTTTAAGCGAATGCATGGGTTTGCCCAAGATTATTACAACAGACAGTTTAAAAATGAATTGAACAAGCACCAAATTCTTCAGGGGAGTTGTGGGGGGCGGGACATGTCAGTGGACTCTTATTAGAATGGGATGTTCAGAACTGGTTTGATAAATCACACAAAGAACAGTATATGGTGCATAAACTTTACCATGACGCTTGAGTACTTTACATGTGATGGGTACATATGACCCACAGGGTCACCATACATCCCTTCCCTTCATATGTTTCCAGCAATATGCACAGGCAGTAAATAAGGAAATAAGTAATACATGTCCATGTAAACAGGGAAATATTTAATGCATGTTTATGCTTACACGTGAGGTGTTGGACGTGTACCAACATCTTTCTAAGGGAGGAATCTGCAACACTCCTCACATGGTCACGAGCTGGGATATGTGAGTGTGTGTGTGGGGGGGGGGGGGGGGGGGGGAAGGGCCCAGAGAGATGGGGTGTTTTATCACCACGTACTCACACTACCCCCTTCTTCCTCTCCTTATACCTCCTCCCCCTTACCTCCATTTGTTCCTCCTCCTCCTCCCTTCAGTTATTTGATGTATGCAGCATGGGTGAAGTCATTGTATAAATAGACTATTCTTCTATAGGCATGCAGTTAGAGATATACACTATTGTAGTGAATCATAATTCAAGGCATTCATCCTCTTGCATATAATTATCATTGCTTATATATACATGGTTATTGGAACAATTAATAGAATCAAAGGAATCAAATCTATAGAGTTACTGGGCATTGACCACATGCAGATTGAAAACAGCTCCTCAACATAAGCATTGCAAATTCACCATTTATTGCATCACATGCATGCCATGTATAGGCATCATGTGTGTATATTCACTGAGCATGCACAGTGCATTTATAATTTGTATAATTAATCACTCAAAATATATATGTGCATGCATGGCATGCATAATTTGTCGTGAACTGTCGCATGTGATATCATGGCATGGAAAAATATTGTAAAAAATATTGTAACACTGACTATAGCATAAAATTTGAGTTTCCATTAATGTACTACCTGATATATGATATATCACTGCCTTTTCATTGGTGTACTAATTATTATGGCCACGCAGTGCTCTCTGTTTCCGCTCTAATTTCGGTTTTTCGATGACCTCGTCCCTCATGGCAGGAATAATAGCCTTGCGGAAGGTAATTGACAAAAGCTGGTCGACATTATTAATGTCAGCTGGATACTGACGAAGTGCCCATTTGATGTAGACTAGGAACTCGCTCCATTCCACATACCCGTCGCTATCCATGTCTATAGCCTTCAACCCCTTCCGTGTATCGTCGCACCTGAAACAACCGAAGTAGGGGGCCATAAATCCATTGTAGAAAGAGTAAAACTCAAGACGTCCATCTCCTTGTAATTCATCACGTAGATCCCAGGTGTCCCAAATGTTGCGAACGTCTGCAACCAGTCTCATTTCGTTTGGCGCATTTAGCTCTGATTTCTCGATTATGTCCCTCATCATTTTGGTCACTTTGCCTCCCGCACGGTCCAACAAAATGGCGATACCCACCTCACTCATATACTCTTCTTTCCTATTCGAAAGAAGGTCTTCCAGCATCACTTTTTGCATTTGAACTGCTGTGGCTTCTGTAAATTGTGGATCGTCGCCAAACAAATCAATCAACCTGTCCTTGATCATGGCCGGTGATGAGAGTGTGCTTATTCTCACTGGAGCCTGCTCCCCAAAGAAAGCTGCCATGTCAAACTCTCCTTCCTCCAAATGGCCTCCAGCGATGCCTCCAAAGTCGAAGGTTAAATCGAGTGCCCTCTCACCATATACGATTTGCCTAGGGTGAGGGGCGTAGCCAACAGCAGTGTCGGTGATGTTCCTAGCTGCCGTCCTTAGGTAGGTGCAATTGTAGCGCTGAGTGACCTTTTTGTTACCCATGCGAATAAGGTTCAGGAGTGTGACGGAGGTGCAGGCGTGGCCAAGTGCAGCTCCTTCAGAACAGACACTCGCCCACACTCCGTTGGCTCCTCTTGCTAGGCACTCCAGCTGTACGGTTTCTGCTGACCCCCACTTCTCGTGCACGTGAGCTAACAGCAATCCTGTGGTCCAGCCGTTTCTGTCCATTACTCTCCTTACACTAGCCGTCCATGCGCCCACCTCTTCCGGCAGGTACTTACCAGTAGGTTCTTCAAACATGATGCCATAGGGCCGTTGGTCTGGATGTAGGGCCGAGAGCCAGGAAACGACCTCCAGCGCTCGTTCTGGTATTTCTACCATAACGAGTGGGAAATCTCGCAGGTTGATAAAGATTTTGGCACTACTAGTGAGGTTTTGACGGCACCAGTTCATTCTATCTGATACCAGATGGCACATATCAATAACTGTAAATTTTGTCCAATCCACTGACTTATCGATCAAGTCAATTTCAATTATAGGATTGTAGAGCCCAAAGGTTTTCATTTTTTCTAGTCCAACGGGAAGTGATTTTGTATCATATACACCATCCTTTACTCCTTCGGAGACCTCAGCGAAGGCGTATAGCCTTGTAGGATCTTCCCCACTATTAATCAGTTGCCTGACAAACTCGTCGTCCACCCTCGTGGCGTGAGCGAATGCAGCAACGACAAAATTCGCAAATCCACACTTCTTCACCTCGTTGTAAATTTTCCATTTGTTCTCAATGGTATGACCTCTTAGTTGACCCACGGTACTCTCGCGAATGGAATTATCCAATATGAAACAGTCTAAGTCGCGGAGGCATTGTCGCTTGACAGCTTCCACGGAGATCTCCTTCTCAATAAGGCGTTTTTCTTCTTCGATCATTTCTTCAATAACGAAATAAATTGTGTACTGAATGCTGTAATAATGTATTAATAATACACAACTTTATCCTGCAAGTGATGACATCATTCATCAGAGTTGGCATACGTGTATGTATGAGCCATAGAAATGTGTTATCGCAGCCCTGCGCAAGGAAGAGTATGGAGTAGGTGTGAACATATTTGGCTAGCCCACCTCCCATACATTTGATGGGACGCGGTTTGTATAAATCATTGGCGAGAATCAAGGGAAAATATTGATGTGCACGCACAGCTACATCTTCTCAACGGTTTTATCGGATTTTTGCAGAAAAGGGACGTAGTGATATTATAAAATTTCCAGCCGGAAAGGAGCCTCAAATTAAGATGGAATTGTTGCGAGATTGTGTGTGTGTGTGTGTGTGTGTGTGTGTGTGTGTGTGTGTGTGTGTGTGTGTGTGTGTGCGTGCGTGTGTGTGTGCGTGTGTGTGTGTTTGTGCGCGTGTGTGCGTGTGTGTGTGTGCACATGTGTGCATGTATAATAGGCGGACGTGTTTCGTGTACGTGACCGCGTCAGGAAGTCAATAACTGAATTAGTTTGCGAAACCACTTAACCGTCATTCTAAGACCAATAACCGTGGACCGCACAAAAATCGTAGTGGTCAACTGCCGGCTATGAATTGTTATGTATGAAGAGAACTTTGTTGGATGACCGAGTGTGAGAATGAACACAATAAGCAAATGTTTAATACTTTACATGCGTCAGGAGTGCAACACAAGATCACCATTTAGAAACCATATATGCATGGTCATTGCCATGCGGAAGTATCGTAACCCTAGAACCTTATACACCCGAAGTGACAATTCCATAACAAGACTGGTTTCCTGCCGGCTCCCACAATAGATTTACAAATCTCAGAGCAGAGCCATATTAAATGATGATTTATAGAGGGGTGCATGAGGAACACCGTCTCAACAACATCCAGAAATATATGAGTCCGGCCGGATTATGAAAAATCTTAGTAGTATGCCGAACATGACTTGTGTTTAGGTCCTAAACCATAGTTTAGGTCCTAAACTATAAGACTTAAAGCAAACTATGCCCATATACGGGCGAGTTCTAACATGACATGACATATTTTTTATTGTACGTACGGTAACCCTTATAGCGATATATGTCCCATTTGTCGGCTACAGGCATGTCATAACTGAGGGGTGAGGCCATTAAACGGCGAGATTAACGTAAAACGTTAGCGATGCACCGAAAGTTTTTTTCTACAACAGGAGTTTAGTAGGGTATAAAGATTCAAATTTATAGCCATGGCTGACTGTCGATCCGTGGCTGTTATACCCATGCATGCCCAAGAGTACGCGATCGCATTAAAATTCTTTCGAATTACAAAAGATGTTAGTACACTTTAACATATGAAGAAACGGACCATACATCGGCGGTCATCTTGCCGTCAAATAAACTCAAAAAATAGTAATTACTATCGCAGGCAATTATAAATTCAACACTGCCGTTCATATTACAATAAGCAGATCTCTGCTCATATCCACTTGATCACACCTCAGGCCAGCCCCCGACGGGTGGATGCGCATCAATTAGCATAAAGATAACCAACTACATTTTTGTAAAGGTGGGTTATGTACAATTGCGGATTGTTACTAAGTGCAGGATATGCATCAGTACTATGCTTACATATAGGGCACGTCACGTTCACCATAATACTGTAGTTGTTTAAACTTAACGCACTGACACCGATGGGTCCGGGAACTGCCATCGCATACTGTACTCCTTCCAGCCAATCAATTTGCTAGCTCCCCCCCACCCGCCCCCCCCCTCCCCCCCCTACCCCAATCGACCTTATTCTTTGATCAACCTGTTCGTACTGTCTAAAAGCACTGCACATATAGCCGTATAAAAGTTAGGAGCACACATTTTCTGACGTAAAGGCCTAATAGGGGTGGTCATGCTATGAGGGGAACGGTTAGGCTCAAATTATTTAATGCTTGAGAATCCTTTTTGCTTATGTCATGAGGCTTTTTGGGGTGCATAAATTTGTATATACTAGTATGCTATGCTCTTTACATCTACCATTGTATGGTGCTTGGGCTTTAGCATACTGGGAAACATCAGCTAGTATGAAGCAAACTTTGGACAACATGGCCACCATGGATGTGATCATGTGGTGTAGGTGTCTCTGGTGTGTAGGTATATCTCTGGTGTGTATCCCTGGATCATAGGACATAGGTATCATAGGATTTAGATGTGTCCCTGGTGTGTCATGTGTCCCTGTGTGTGCATGTTGTTGTGTCTCCGGTGCGTAGGTGTGTCCCCGGTGCGTAAGTGTGTCTGTGTGTGTAGGTGAGTGCCTGGTGTGTGGGTGTGTCCCTGACATGTAAATGTGTCCCTGGTGTGTAGGTGTGTCCCTGTGTGGGTGTGTTTCTGGTATGTAAGTGTGCCCCTGGTGTGTAGGTAGGTACCTGGTGTGTAGGTGTGTCCCTGGTGTGTAGGTGTGTCCCTGGTGTGTAGGTGTGTTCCTGGTGTGTAGGTGTGTCCCTGTGTGGGTGTGTTTCTGGTATGTAAGTGTGCCCCTGGTGTGTAGGTAGGTCCCTGGTGTGTAGGTGTGTCCCTGGTGTGTAGGTATGTCCCTGGTGTGTAGGTGTGTCCTTGGTGTGTGGGTTTGTCCCTGGCGTGTAAATGTGTTCCTGGTATAGGCATCCCCGAGAGTGTGTAGATGTAAGTACGTGTGTAGGTATGTGGGTGTAATATCCCGCATGGGGTTCGCAGTTACATATTGTCTCTCATTAGTCTCTTGCAGTACGACCACCATGGTGACCTAAGAATGCCTTGTGCCTCCTGACATCCTGGCAATGTGTGGCAAGTTCACTCGGTACTGTTTTATGCATGGTGTGTTCCAGTTAACCGATTAGCGTCAGAATATCTAAGTTTAACTAAAGCAGAATTGTTCAAAATGAGGCAGGCGTGGAATGTTAGAAAATAGGAAGGTGGTTTCAACAATATAATCTGAAGCCGTGAACATGAGTGTCTTTAAATTGGTGTTATATTTCAAAGGGTCTGGAAGTAACGGTAAACACATTATTGATTCAGATATGCATCTGTCTCTCAGCGGTAAGTGGTTAAATAGAATATCACACAAGGGTCAGGTGTTGCCACTCCCCTAGAGTACAACTACCATTGTAACCTAAGGGTGCCTTATATGTGCTTCTGACATCCTGGTGACATATACCAGGGACACATATAGGGACCTACCTACACACCAGGGACATACCTACACACCAGGGACACCTACACACCAGGGACACACCCACACACCAGGGACATGCCTACACACCAGAAACACACCTACACACCAGGGACCTACCTAGACACCAGGGGCACACCTACACACCAGGGACACACCTACACGCCAGGGACACACCTACACATCAGGGACACACCTACACACCAGGGACACACCCACACACCAGGGACCTACCTACACACCAGGGGCACACTTACATACCAGAAACACACCCCCACACCAGGGACCTACCTACACACCAGGGACACACTTACACACCAGGGATACACCTACACACCAGGGACACACTTACATACCAGGGACCTACCTACACACCAGGGACACACCTACACACCAGGGACACACCTACACACCAGGGACACACCTACACACCAGGGACACACCTAAACACTATTGTGTGGTGTGTAGACTGTGTGTGGATGGGTGTGTGTGCGATGAGTATACAGTACAATGTTTATTAACATGTGAACTCTCCCATATATGGGCATATATGTAGCTTGCCACATAAACTATGGTTTAGGACCTAAACTCTCCTCATGTTCAGTGCACTACTAAGATTTTCATAATCCGGACTCAGAAGTTGTTGAGACATTGTTGCTCAGGATGGAAAACCCATTTGAGTGATAACCTCCAGGAGAAAGATCTGAATCTAGCACAATGGTCTACATGTACAACAGGCACAAAAAACCTATAAGTTCAAAACTTCATGCCGGTCTTCAACTTCAAGCCGGTCTTCATGAACTGCTCAATGGTAAAGAATGATGAATAGTGCACTTATTGGGAAAACACCACCAGACAGACATCCACAGAACAAGGAAAAAGTTTGCAGCATGTGCCTAGAATGACACATATTAAGTTACATGCAGGCCTCTTAAATCTCCCAACCATGTCACGTGCTATGCAACCATGAGTGAGCCTAGTTTCAGCAAGTTTAAACGTCAGAAACATATTTACGGTATTTACATATTTACATATGTACGGTGTATATAGTGTAAAATGGATAGAAGTGTACACGTGTATACATGTTGTATATGAAGATGTAGAGTACGCGTAAGTGCATTGCATGTGTGTGTGTGTGTGTGTGTGTGTTTGTATTTTTAGAGGGTACATGTGTGTAGGGTATTAATGTTATGTGCTCTGCAGAATGGCCGAAGCAATCAACTGCTGCTATGCCAGAATAGCCATTAGATCCATAGCGCAGAAGCTGTATATGGGAATAGAGGGTGTGATAACACTTTCTACACAATCTATGGCACAGCTAGTTGTAGAGTACAGTGCACTGTTCGAAAACAACCTTGCTATGCACCTACAAAACCAGAAGAATTCCACTATTAATGTCTATTGTCCTGAGTGTCCACCCGGGGGTACAATTGGACACCCGGGTGGACAGCAAAAAAAGTTTTTGCCGTTCGGTCACGGAAGAGACCTAGTGGCATTTAACGATACTGGCTTATAGAACAAGTCTTTTCAGGATCGGGCCGAGATAAGTAAGGCTTAAATCCTTTCGATACCCGTAAAACGAGCCGTGCTAGCAGACCTATCCATTACGCTCCGACCGATCCGCATGGAGCGTAATGGATAGGCCCGCTAGCACGGCTCGTTTTACGAGTACCAAAAGGAGTTACGCCATGTTTATCTCGGCCCGATCCTGAAAAGACTTGTTCTGTAAACCAGTACCGTTAAATGCAGCAGGTCCCTTCCGTGACCGAACGGCAAAAACTTTTTTTGCTGTCCGCCCGGGTGTCCAATTGTACCCCCGAGTGGACACTCAGGACAATAGACATTAAGAAGTCTTTAGCATTGTTCAATACACACTGGAAGCTCCAAAATCGAAAAGATGACTTTTTGAACACATTTTCATTTGCTGAATGGAACAAGCTCACGCAGAATCAAAGGGCACAGCACACCATTAAAAAATGCAAAGGGAAATCCATTGCTCAGCACTGCACTCCCATCTAAGAAACATGCACAACAAGGGAAAAAATCGATCCCCATCTTGCCTCTTCATCAAGTACGCTGGTAAGACAGTTTTCAGTTGAATGAAATTGCTCATGAGTATTTCAGAGAAACTGCCACAACAGTACTTGCACCAGTTCCAAACTCTGGGCTTATTCAAAATCCTGGACGAACAGAATGCCAACACCATATGCGACGCATAGTGAAAAAAGCAAAACAAACAATCCAAAATGCTATGAATGAAAATAGCCTTTCCGCAGTCAGCTGGAGTACATTTAATAAAATGAGAACAGCAACACTGACTGACAGAAAATGACACACAAAAAATTAAGCGAAGGTTAACTTACAATGGTAGATTTGAGGAAATCAGGGATCAACAGAGCCTTTTAGAAGAAGCAAGGTCATGGCTTCCTGAACAGAAAGTGAACTGGTCTGAACTGGCTAAACAATATACAGAAACAAAATGGTGGGCAAATCATT
Source organism: Eunapius fragilis (assembly GCA_963681505.1). Classification (NCBI taxonomy): domain Eukaryota; kingdom Metazoa; phylum Porifera; class Demospongiae; order Spongillida; family Spongillidae; genus Eunapius; species Eunapius fragilis. The sequence continues at coordinate 10,371,818 of OY811971.1, forward strand.
AAAGAATGGCTTAAAAAACATAACATTCCAACAGCAAACAAACAGAACATAGAGCAGAGAAAAAATAGACGTGCAAGAAAAAAGCTACCAGGAAACATACATACATGTACCATTTCCAATGCCAAAACCTTGTGTTTTTCAAAAACAAGAGCTTGTAAAGCTAGTGGAGAGTGGAGAAATTCTGGTGGGGGAAAAAGTGGTTGAAACAGAATACACAAGATTCAAAGTAGACAAAGTTACTAACTGTGTTGTGCGATCAAACTGTAAACTAGCTGCACAGAAGATAAGACTGATAGACACATCAGGAAAAGGCTGCTGGCAAGACATGAAGGTTTGGAGCTTATTAGAAACCAACCAGATGAATACTATGAGCAACTACCAAGCAAGCAGGTAAGCACCAAACTGGAGGAGCTTTATGAAAACACTGAAACCACTAAGGAAGAGGATTTATGTTCACACCTGAAAAAAAATCAGCCACAAGAGATTTTTAAAATTTGGTATGACCACTCTTGTATTGCAAATCACGAGCATTTTTCAGTTGTGGTGTCTTGTATATATGACCCAGCATTCTATTTTACACCTGCAGAACTAGGTGAGGTAAATGTTCAAAGCATTGTGGAAAAGCCAGAATTACACAGAATTACTAGCTCGTTCAAATGCAACACTGGAGGACCAGGTCTTATTCAACAAATCTTTTTTTTGTAATGTGTTCAAGAGTTAATATCTGATCCACTACCCATATCAACTGGAGTACCAATATGGGATACTCTGGGCTTCTTCCATGGTGATGGGCCTGCACAGCAGTTTGAGGCAGGAAACAACATTGGAGGAACATATCCTTGTGTATGTTGTGCAGTAAATGCAGAATCTATAAGTGACCTGGAGTATGCATTTAAATGCCCTACAAGAACCCTAACAGAAAGGCAACATTTTGTAATCAGTGGATGTGCTTGGAAGAAAGGTGGTGTCAACCCCTTTGACAAACTGAAGGTAGCTCAGTTGAGGAAAGAGCTCAATGAACAAGGGCTTAAAACTGATGAGAAAAAGAAACCCAAACTGCTAGAAATTCTTAAGTCAACACGGCAGGATATTTCAAACCTCCCTCCACTTTTGCAACCCAACCCAACAGCTATACTTGGCACATGTTGGTTAGATCAGTATGAAATTTCTCCATGTGAACCAATTCATGATCTCAAAAAATCATTTCTCAAACATGTAATTGAGGAAACGGAACATCTACTGTCTAGAAATGAACTTACTGAGTTTCAGGTCATTAAAGCTGCACTTCTGGGCAAGGCCACACTATGGTGCTCTGATTATCGGAAGGCAATGATCCTGTTCTACCTAAAACTTAATGAGATAAAGGCAGATCAAACCATTGTGGATATATTTCAATCTGCAGTACACATGAGTCATCTACTATATACCTCTGATTACCACCGGACACCAAAAGCGATTTTGGCGCTGCACAACCTTTCATTCCTGCATGGCATGTTGTGCACAGAGATATTCTCTGCAACCACCGGTAGTCTATCTGGACGCTACTTTCACTCACTCACCACGCACTTACCCATTCTCTTCCGCATGGTAAGCGTGCGATCATATCCATTAATACTGAAGACCAGTAGAGAATGCTTGGTCAAGCAAAAATGATAACAAAGGCTACTTTGTGCAACAGACCAAATGAGATTATTACAAACATTCTTCAACGTGTACAAATGGAGTCCAAATCTTATGAGATGACAGTGTGTGACAAAGATGAAAGTGAAGTTAAGAAGCTGCATCAAACAATTGGACCAAGGTGCAACACAATTTACTCCAACAGCTTCATTACAAGACATGCACTCCACACCATGCTCACCTTGAAAGAATCAGTGATTATCTATTGCCAGAAGGCACATGGTGGAAACAAAGCACATATGGAGTGGAATTTCTGGATGGACAGGTTGAAAATAATGTCAGTGAAAAAGGGCCAAAGCATATGCACTTTAAAACAACATCAATGTGAGACATTGAGATCTATCTGCAGCAAAAGTGGGAACATTGCATTATATCTAGGGTAAAGCTTCCAGCAAATGACATTCAACATTTAATTTACATTCCCTATGAGAGCAACCCAGACATGGAAACCATGATCGAGAAAACACATAGCTCAGATCAATTCAAATTGAAGACCTTTCTATCCCCACTTTGGAGTGCACAACACCTATAACAGCTACGGTCAGCACTAGTATGATCAACACAGTTACTACTTCACAGCCTGAATGCAGTCACAAACAACCAAAACCCCAGTACTATACATCATTAGTACGATCTCTGTGTGAGCACAATATTCTCCAACCATCTAAGACACTTGCAAAGTTTGACCTTGCACGACACAAACTAAAGAATCTGTCGTCCTCAGCTACTGTAAATGATGCACTGCAAACTGAGTATACCAAGTTACGTTTGCTTATTAAAAACAAAATCCGAAAAAGGACAATGGAGGTGACATCAGACACTAAGCTTGAAATCATTGCCAAAAGGCTGCTTTTGCATGAGTGGATGACAGGATGAAGTTGCACCCTTCAGATGGACATACATGTGTATGCACCAAACTCACTTTACTGTTTACTATTATTTATTTATTTGTTATCTCCCATTCCCTAAACTGTCTCTCCCCTCCGATCCTTGTCCCTTCTTCCTCGCTCAAAGTGTGCAAACGTGTACACCATCAACTCTTCAGCTTTAGTTAATGATTTCATGCCGAATACACGAACTAGTGTAAAAATTAGGCTGTGTCGAAAACGCAGAAAAGCATAAAGCTGCTACACCAATGTTCATATTCATAACCAAAGTATAAAGCCACACTACACTCCTCTTGTACACCCACACTATACTCCCCTCATGCACCCACACTACACTCCCCTCGTACACCCATCCTACTCTCCCCTCATACACCCACCCCCACTCCCTTCATACACCCACACTACACTCCCCTCATGCACACACACTACACTCCCCTCGTACACCCACCCTACACTCCCCTCGTACACCCACCCTACACTCCCCTCGTACACCCATCCTACACTCCCCTCATACACCTCCCTACACTCCCTTCATGCACCCACACTACACTCCCTCATACACCCACCCTACACTCCCCTCATACACCCACCCTACACTCCCCTCATACACCCACCCTACACTCCCCTCGTACACACCAACCCTACACTCCCCACGTACACCCACACTACACTCCCCTTGTACACCAACCCTACACTCCCCTCATACACCCACACTACACTCCCCTCATACACCCACACTACACTCCCCTCGTACACCCACACTACACTCCCCTTGTACACCCACACTACACTCCCCTCATACACCCACACTACACTCCCCTCGTACACCCACACTACACTCCCCTCATGCACCCACACTACACTCCCCTCATGCACCCACCGTACACTCCCCTCATACACCCACACTACACTCCCCTCATACACCCACCCTACACTCTCCTCATACACCCACACTACACTCCCCTCATACACCCACACTATACTCTCCTCATACACCCACACTACACTCCCCTCGTATACCCACACTACACTCCCCTCATACACCCACCCTACACTCCCCTTGTACACCCACACTACACTCCCCTCGTACACCCACACTACACTCCCCCTCATACACCCACACTACACTCCCCTCATGCACCCACACTACACTCCCCTCATACACCCACCCTACACTCCCCTCATACACCACACTACACTCCCCTCGTACACCTTCCCTACACTCGCCTCGTATACCCACACTACACTCCCCTCATACACCCACACTACACTCCCCTCGTACACCTTCCCTACACTCCCCTCGTACACCACACGACACTCCCCTCGTACACCCACACTACACTCCCCTCATACACCCACACTACACTCCCCTCATACACCCACCTACACTCCCTTCGTACACTCACACTACACTCCCCTCATACACCCACACTACACTCCCCTCGTACACCCACACTACACTCCCCCTCATACACCCACACTACACTCCCCTCATACACCCACACTACACTCCCCTCATACACCCACCTACACTCCCTTCGTACACTCACACTACACTCCCCTCATACACCCACACTACACTCCCCTCGTACACCCACACTACACTCCCCCTCATACACCCACACTACACTCCCCTCATACACCCACACTACACTCCCCTCATACACCCACCTACACTCCCTTCGTACACTCACACTACACTCCCCTCATACACCCACACTACACTCCCCTCGTACACCCACACTACACTCCCCCTCATACACCCACACTACACTCCCCTCATACACCCACACTACACTCCCCTCATACACCCACACTACACTCCCCTCGTACACCACACTACACTCCCCTCGTACACCCACACTACACTCCCCTCGTACACCCACCCTACACTCCCCTCATACACCCACACTACACTCCCCTCATGCACCCACACTACACTCCCCTTGTACACCCACACTACACTCCCCTCATACATCCACACTACACTCCCCTCATACACCCACACTACACTCCCCTCGTACACCTTCCCTACACTCCCCTCATGCACCCACACTACACTCCCCTCATACACCCACCCTACACTCCCTCATACACTCACACTACACTCCCCTCATGCACCCACACTACACTCCCCTCATACACCCACACTACACTCCCCTCATACACCCACACTACACTCCCCTCATACACCCACACTACACTCCCCTCATACACCCACACTACACTCCCCTCATACACCACACTACACTCCCCTCATACACCCACCCTACACTCCCCTCATACACCCACACTACACTCCCCTCATGCACCCACACTACACTCCCCTCGTACACCACACTACACTCCCCTCATACACCCACACTACACTCCCCTCATACACCCACCCTACACTCCCCTCATACACCCACACTACACTCCCCTCATGCACCCACACTACACTCCCCTCATACACCCACACTACACTCCCCTCATGCACCCACACTACACTCCCCTCATACACCCACACTACACTCCCCTCATACACCCACCTACACTCCCCTCATACACCCACCCTACACTCCCCTCATACACCCACACTACACTCCCCTCATACACCCACACTACACTCCCCTCATACACCCACACTACACTCCCCTCATACACCCACACTACACTCCCCTCATACACCCACACTACACTCCCCTCATACACCCACCTACACTCCCCTCATACACCCACACTACACTCCCCTCATGCACCCACACTACACTCCCCTCATACACCCACACTACACTCCCCTCATACACCCACACTACACTCCCCTCATACACCCACACTACACTCCCCTCATACACCCACCTACACTCCCCTCATACACCCACCTACACTCCCCTCGTACACCCACACTACACTCCCTCATACACCCACACTACACTCCCCTCATACACCCACCCTACACTCCCCTCATACACCCACACTACACTCCCTCATGCACCCACACTACACTCCCCTCGTACACCACACTACACTCCCCTCATACACCCACACTACACTCCCCTCATACACCCACCCTACACTCCCCTCATACACCCACACTACACTCCCCTCATGCACCCACACTACACTCCCCTCATACACCCACCCTACACTCCCCCTCATACACCCACACTACACTCCCCTTGTACACCACACTACACTCCCCTCATACACCCACACTACACTCCCCTCGTACACCCACACTACACTCCCCTCGTACACCCACACTACACTCCCCCTCATACACCCACACTACACTCCCCTCATGCACCCACACTACACTCCCCTCATACACCCACCCTACACTCCCCTCATACACCACACTACACTTCCCTCATACACCCACACTACACTCCCCTCATACACCCACACTACACTCCCCTCATACACCCACACTACACTCCCCTCATGCACCCACACTACACTTCCCTCATACACCTTCCCTACACTCCCCTCGTACATCCATCCTACACTCCCCTCGTACACCCACCCTACACTCCCCTCGTACACCCACACTACACTCCCCTCATACACCCACACTACACTCCCCTCATACACCTTCCCTACACTCCCCTCGTACACCCACACTACACTCCCCTCATACACCCACACTACACTCCCCTCATACACCTTCCCTACACTCCCCTCGTACACCCACACTACACTCCCCTCATACACCCACACTACACTCCCCTCATGCACACACACTACACTCCCCTTGTACACCCACCCTACACCCACACTACACTCCCCTCATACACCCACACTACACTCCCCTCATACACCCACACTACACTCCCCTCATACACCCACACTACACTCCCCTCATACACCCACACTACACTCCCCTCATACACCCACACTACACTTCCCTCATACACCTTCCCTACACTCCCCTCGTACACCACACTACACTCCCCTCATACACCCACCCTACACTCCCCTCATACACCCACACTACACTCCCCTCATACACCCACACTACACTCCCCTCGTACACACCAACCCTACACTCCCCTCATACACCCACACTACACTCCCCTCATACACCCACACTACACTCCCCTCATACACCCACACTACACTCCCCTCATACATCCACACTACACTCCCCTCATACACCCACACTACACTCCCCTCATACACCCACACTACACTCCCCTCATACACCCACACTACACTCCCCTCATACACCCACACTACACTCCCCTCGTACACACCAACCCTACACTCCCCTCATACACCCACACTACACTCCCCTCATACACCCACACTACACTCCCCTCATACACCCACACTACACTCCCCTCATACACCCACACTACACTCCCCTCATACACCCACACTACACTCCCCTCATGCACCCACACTACACTCCCCTCATACACCTCCCTACACTCCCCTCGTACACCCACACTACACTCCCCTCATACATCCACACTACACTCCCCTCATACACCCACACTACACTCCCCTCATACACCCACACTACACTCCCCTCATACACCCACACTACACTCCCCTCATACACCCACACTACACTCCCCTCATGCACCCACACGACACTCCCCTCGTACATCCATCCTACACTCCCCTCGTACACCCACACTACACTCCCCTCATACACCCACACTACACTTCCCTCATACACCTTCCCTACACTCCCCTCGTACACCCACACTACACTCCCCTCATACACCCACACTACACTCCCCTCATACACCTTCCCTACACTCCCCTCGTACACCCACACTACACTCCCCTCATACACCCACACTACACTCCCCTCATGCACACACACTACACTCCCCTTGTACACCCACCCTACACCCACACTACACTCCCCTCATGCACCCACACTACACTCCCCTCGTACACACCAACCCTACACTCCCCTCATACACCCACCCTACACTCCCCTCATACACCCACACTACACTCCCCTCATACACCCACACTACACTCCCCTCGTACACACCAACCCTACACTCCCCTCATGCACCCACACTACACTCCCCTCATACACCCACACTACACTCCCCTCATACACCCACACTACACTCCCCTCGTATACCACACGACACTCCCCTCATACACCCACACTACACTCCCCTCATACACCCACACTACACTCCCCTCATACACCCACACTACACTCCCCTCATACACCACACTACACTCCCCTCATACACCCACACTACACTCCCCTCATACACCCACACTACACTCCCCTCATACACCCACACTACACTCCCCTCATACACCCATCCTACACTCCCCTCGTACACCTCCCTACACTCTATACACGGTGAAAATATGCGTGGAATCATTTAGAAATCATTGTGTGATTGGTCCAGGATCATGCACAAATCACTGACATGGGGAATTTCGTGTGATTTTCTGTTTAATTACTCAATGGTTTCAAGCAGGTTCCATATGAATTAATGTCTTTGCCATGCACAATTATCTACACGAATAATGCAATGTATAGAAGTGGCCTAGCTTGATCATGAAAGATGAAAAAAATAAAACAATGTACACAAGTGTAGTTCATGTATGTGTTAACGTTATGTGCTAGAATAAAACTGTGAGATAGGTAGTGCACAATCAGATAAAACCATATTTGACAAGACCTACTATGGAACACGCATTCTGTGCACCAGGGATGACTTCTCATTTGGATTCACTTGAATATGCACAAATGGATTTCTCCTTCTTTTTCCGAGATGAATCCTGTAAATGATTCGCCCCATTAGTACTACACTGCTGAGTAGCCACAGGACTGAAATTGGTAAATCACTAAGCAGCTGACCTAGGAATATACTTTTCCCATGATTGAATGCAAAATCAATAGTGCTTGAAACTGCTATGCAAACCAACCCACTCATGATAAGGAGCAAGGAACATACATTGGTATTGAACTTCACTGCAGCACGCCTGTACAAGATGATACATGTTGCAAGAAGGCTTAGTATTATAAACACTATGAAAACAAATATCCATATATACCATGATGCTATCTTTATCAGCATTCCTTCAGCAGATTTATCATTACATATCCAGCATATTGTGGCGTCAACACCATACAAATTTTTAATAAATGGCCAGGGCAGAAATAGAACTGGGACTGCTGTATCCAAAAGAAGGTAAATCCACATGAGGCATTTGTATTTTCTTTGCTTTTCATGATGAATTACACGTAGACATTTTGGTGGGCATATCTGAAGAATCAGATGAATAGCAATGCATATTGCATGGATAAAAAGAGCAATGATGAGATATTGGCGGATGACGGCAGTTAAAATGCAAAGAGCCCTGTATACGTCTTTTTTACTGGCATATAATACCAACCATTGGAATGATTCACAAAGGCTCATCAGCATCAGAAAAATTGAGAGGATCATGATGAGCATTTCAATGTATTCCTTAGAATTGTATAGCTTGCAATGTGACCAAATGGAGAGTGCAACTGTTGCAGCCAGGAGAAGGAATGACAAGAATGCTATTCCACTGCATCCAGTCACAATCGAGTGTTGTACAGCAGTCAGATTGGGTTGAATGCAGCCAGTATCTTTAGATACATTAGAGAAAAAGAAATTAAAGACAGCTAGCCAAATAATAATGTCTAAACATGCATATCATTTAAAATTTTTTCATGTCCTCTATCAGATGCAAGAATGCATAGATTAGTGGGTTTGAAATATTCTTCACTGTACTGTCAATTATGGAATAATAATATTGTAAATTGTAACCTTACTATTATGTGAACAATATGAATTACAACAACACTGGTTCAAAATGAACTGAAATGCAATGCAAATAAAACGGGGTTGATAAAAAATATTTTTCAAACTACTGGCTAAAAATGTGACGATCTAGAGACCAACCCATTTTTATAGCTCATTGTGCATTTTGGTTTTCTATATTCACACCTCATTAATGCCTAAACTAAATTATAGTTACCAACTTATATGTGGCAACAAGAAGTTTAGTGCTTCTGACAATCTGAAGCCATGTTGTCACAAAGAAAAAATAATCAGTATGATGATTCAAATTGGTTCATAAATATAATAATTATTTAATATTACATTAGTAGTTCCTATATAGGAATTGACCCAGATCTTAAAATCATTAAGAAAATGTGAACCGCGCCTAGTGAATGGATTGCGTAACAATCGGATGAGGAGTAAAAATCTGAAAATGTACCGTTTTAGAGACTAAAATACAAGTAGTTCACCTTGTACCTGGGCATTTGGGAGATACACTGTTTCAAGTTTAAGGCATTTTAATTTGGGATTGTCGCAGCAAAATGAACTGCATGAAGGTCACATGGGCATAGTGCAGACGAGTTTGGACGATGATCTGACATATCTAGTAAAAACTTGTATGGCATATCAAACTGTGAGAAACAGTCCCTCCGTTGCGCTGCTTCAACCTTGGGTATGGCCTTTTAGGCCATAGCAGAAAATACACGTTGATTTTGCTGGAACATTAATAAGATGTTGATTGTGGTTGATGCTCATTCCAAGTGGCCAGAAGTGTTGGAAATGCCATCAACAAGTGCTACGAGAACCATTGAGACTTTACGTGTTCTGTTCAATTCTTACAGTCTTCCTGATCAGGTAGTAAGTGATAATGGCCCACAGTTTACTTTCACAGTTTCTCAAACGGAATGGCATAAAGCATATTCGCAGTGCACCACATCACCCCTTCACTAGCGGAGCAGCAGAGAGGGTTGTTCATATGGAACGCCGATCATGTCAAAATTTGATCGTCCAAAATCGGCTGCTTTCATAATCGACCATGCAACTATCGGATGCTTTCATTAATCGATCATACAACTATTAGCTGCTTCATTAATCGATCATGCAACTATAAACTACTTTCATCCCTTTATGCCAATCAAAAAATGCAGTCAGGCCATTGATGATTCATCGATTGAAACATCGATTGAACCATCGATCCCGTCCATCGGTCCCATCAATCGATGCTATCGATCAGTCCCATCGATCAATGGCGGTCCCATTGATCGATGCCATACAAGTGCCATTGATCGATGCCGTACAAGTGCCATCGATCAATGTCGTAGAAGTGTTAAATTAAATGCGGTGTCCAGACCAATTCAATTTTCACAGAGCTCTTTCTAGTCTGTCACAGAATACTCTATCCGCCTGGCTAAAATATCCTAGCACATTTAAATGGATGTGTTGGGTAGTTATGGTACAAGTAATGAAATGGTCACATTGTCACACCTGCTGTTGTGCAATATTTATTCTTTTGATGCTGACTTTGCTTTTAGCTGGAGCTTCATGGCAAACCCCGGTGCAATTGACCCCAGCATTCCCAACATTGCTGAAAGAAAATCCATGTATAGAAATGGAAATCATTTTGAGGTTGTTACCTCTCAGTTGGAAACAGACAAATAATGCATGTAAGATTCCAAAACAGCACCTTGTATATTTGGTCAGTGCATTATGTGCAGAACCTATTACTGGTGGGTGGGTGTGGAGGGTATGCACATTGTTTACAAATGTAGATGGTCACAATGCTCAAATAAAAACACTGATGTCTTTTGTCTATATTTGTCTGAATAGACTGGCCAAGCTACAACAAGTAGTCCAAAGCTGTTAACACACAGTCCATGTTCTATATCAGTGTATTTTGTTATTGTGAAATGCAAGACAAGGATTTTTATTGCAAGTGACTAAGAGATTAATCATTGTGCATAGCACCAGTATTGTGGGATTGTCTCCTGCACAATCAATATATTACATCGGTCCAGCTGAAGTCATACAACATTGTGTGCATGTAAATTTGTAATGTATAATTATAATTGTATACAATACATTAATTTAAAGCATAAGCACTATAAATAACTAAAAGTCAAAGCAAGTGTTTGGTGAGACACATCTGGCCAAAATTGCCCTGGCATTCTGCCTCATGTAGGTGAGGCTGAGGCGACTGTAGATGCCCGACATAACCTCATTCAGAGGTCGACAGAGTTGAGTGGCTACCTTTTTGGATATGGAAATTTCATTTTGGCATATGTCAAAAGCACTGGCTTGTTACAATGAGTGTGCTGGGGCTCACAACACCTCCATTTTTGAGTGGTTAATACGTATATCATAAACCAAATGGAGATATACAGGGGGGATATATGGAGATATACGGGGACCTGCTCCCATGGCAAATGGCATCCACCTAACATCTAGTGCATTTGAGGTATATATGGTGATTCTAGCGGATCATACATAGGTTGACTCCATATATAATCCGCTTAGCATACTAGTATGTTTGTGCAAGAAGGGAGTATATACGGTAATTCTAGCTGATCACACATAGGTTGACTTCATATATGGTACAACACCAACTAGACATATACAGTCATCACAAACTATGTTCAGAAGGAAATATGACTCTGTATCAACATTGGATACAAGGTATGTCTACACTAAGTACTGACCTTGCTGCAGTTGAAGGAACTCTGGAAGAATCAAACGTTTTTGATTATGGAATAAATTGGAATGGGCCTTCTAGAATGACGTTGTTTTGGAAGGATCGAATTGTCCTCTGACTGATCAACAATTAGTTTAGCTCAAACAAGTAGTTGATCCTATGCTAATATGTGAAGATTTCGGAGTGTCACTTAATTATACCACAAGACAATATGCTTACACTTTTAGTTAAGTAAATCATAATATTGAAGTGTTCAGTATGGTTTCTTTTTGGTTACAGTGATCATGCAGTACTAACTTTATTGCAAGTGGCAATTTATTTCACCATAGAGCTACTGTTTGTGGTCTGGCGTGTGCAATAAAATTGCATATTAATTATGGCCGGTGATTTAGTGGATTTTAACGTAAACATTATATTAGCGTTGATGAACCAAAATACGTGCACCACAAGACAGGTGCCTCGTCTTTTAAGTATCGCGTGTAAAAGGTATGAAGAATATTATCCTCTAGGGTGTTAGCTATATTAATGTACAATCAAGCATTATACCCTAACGTTACGCCATGACTGTGGTTCACAATATATACATGTACTCAATAGATTACATGAATAGATAATCGCATGAAGATGTACCGTGTCATAGCCTTCTACAGATGAGACCTCCCTCGTAGTGTTCCTATTGATTAGCATGGCAACCATACTCTGACCAAATTGCCAGTACTGTTGTTATACACACTTTATTGAGAAAGGCATGAAGTGGAAGGAAGGGTGTGATCAGCTAGAAATCATAAAGAACATGGGCTGTGTGTTAAAAGCCTTGATCTATTTGTTGTAGCTTGACCAGTCTACTCAGACAAATATAGACAAGAGACATCAGTGTTTCTATTTGAGCATTGTGACCATCAACATTTGTAACCAATGTGCATACCCTACCCACCTACCCACCAGTAATAGAGACTGTACACGATGCACTAACCAAATATACATGGTGCCTTGGCTTGCCATTGTTATATATGTATATGAGAAATAGGTGAGTGGGGTGAGTGATATGATACATAGGTTATAAAGGTCATGTGAAGGCCGATCTCCATTCAAAGCAAATGAAGGTTTCCTTTTAGTGTTATGAACACAGAATATACAGAAGTTCATGGTTTCCTAGATACCATTTATGGAGTCAACTTATGTGTGATCAGCTAGAATTACCACACATACTCCCTTCTTGCACAAACATCGTCTTGCACAAACATACTAGTATGCTAAGCAGATTCCTAAATACCATCCATACATGGAGTCGACCTATGTGTGATCAGCTAGAATCACCATATATACCTCACATGCACCAGATGTTAGGTGGATGCCATTTGCCACGGAAGCAGGTCCCCCGTATATCTCCATATATCCCCCCCCCTCCCGTATATCTCCATTTGGTTTACGAGATATACGTATTAACCACTCAAAAGTGGAGGTGTTGTGAGCCCCAGCACACTCATTGTAACAAGCCAGTGCTTTTGACATATGCCAAAATGAAATTTACATGCACACAATGTTGTATGACTTCAGCTGGACCAATGTAATATATTGATTGTGCAGGAGACAATCCCACAATACTGGTGCTATGCACAATGATTAATCTCTATAGTCACTTGCAATAAAAATCCTTGTCTTGCATTTCACAAATACACAATACACTGATATAGAACATGGACTGTGTGTTAACAGCCTTGGACTACTTGTTGTAGCTTGGCCAGTCTATTCAGACAAATTTGACAAAAGACATCAGTGTTTTTATTTGAGCATTGTGACCATCTACATTTGTAAACAATGTGCATACCCTCCACACCCACCCACCCACCAGTAATAGGTTCTGCACATAATGCACTGACCAAATATACATGGTGCTGTTTTGGAATCTTACATGCATTATTTGTTTCCAACTGAGAGGAACCTCAAAATGATTTCCATTTCTATACATGGATTTTCTTTCAACAATGTTGGGAATGCTGGGTCAATTGCACCGGGGTTTGCCATGAAGCTCCAGCTAAAAGCAAAGGTAGCATCAAAAGAGTAAATATTGCACAGCAGCAGGTGTGACAATGTGACCATTTCATTACTCAGTTGCACCATAGCTACCCAACACATCCATTTATCCAGGCGTAGAGTATTCTAGAAAGAGTGCTGTGAAAATTGAATTAGTCTGGACACCGCATTAACACTAGTATGACATCAATGGCACTTGTACGGCATCGATCGATGTGATCGATCGATCCCCGATCGATGGGGCCGATGGATGGATGGATGGACGGGATCGATGTTTCAGTCGATGAATCATCAATGGGCTGGCTGCATTTTTTGTTTGGCATAAAGGGATGAAAGCAGTCGATAGATGCATGATCGATTAATGAAAGCAGCCGATAATTGCAAGATCGATTAATGAAAGCAGCCGATAGTTGCATAATCGATTGATGAAAGCAGCCAATTTCGGACGATCGAATTTTGACATGATCGGTGTTCCATATGTTCAGACCTTCAAGTCTGCCTTAAAAATTGCAGTTGCACGTGGAACCTTTTTGAAACAAGCTCTCAGTAATTTCTATTGAGTTACACCTCAGAGTACTACTAGTGAAGCTCCTTGTATATTATTCCTGAACCTTTAACCTCCCGTCGTCCTACGCGTAGGATTATCGTCCTACGTGTAGGACGCAAGTTTAAATTAATTTTAAGCAAACTCATATGATCTAAGAACAAACCAAAATCTCATTGTACTGTAGAAATGGTTATTAAAATATTTTTACTTTCTTGCAATTCTGTCAAATACAATCAATACTGCATTGCTAAATAATGTATTTGTGGTAAATCGCGAAGCAACTTAAAGTAGTAAAAAGTAATGTTGAGAAATCAGAGCAACATGTTAAATGAAGGGGTAGTAAGACAGGTCTTTTGCACTAAGCGTATAAAAAAGCACATTGTAGATTTGGAAATTGCTAGCTCCACAAGCTTATGAACAATAGGTATTTGTCAGAAGCATGTTGCGGGAATAGCCAAGTGAATGGATAAAACCTTGAAAACATACAGTGTGTTTTCGGTAAAAGTGGCAAAACATATAGTAGCACACACATCATGCTTCAAAAAACATTCAAAAAAAGTTATACTTGTCGTACTTTTTTCTGTGAAAATTAAATTCTCTACATAATGTATTTTTAAGAACCGTATCGGTTTATTAGCATCGTGTAACCAAGGGTGCAATTTAAAAAATAGACTGACAATTGGTAAATTTAGCACAATAGACACATCAAACAGCAGTAGAGAAATGGATGCCAAAAAACTGCATTAATGAGTTTTCAAATACTGGTCCTACGCGTAGTACTTGGACCCGGAGAATTAAGGTGAAAAGAGCACTACATACTCAGTTGGACTTAATGCATCCTGATCTCAGAATTGAAGTCAACAAGAAACAAGCTGATCAAAAGGTTGTACATGACAGGCATTCTAGGGATTGGCAGTATTTTTTGGGTCAAAATGTCATGGTAAAAGACATACAAACTGGTTTCAGCTGGATTCCAGGAATAATCGTTGAACGTTTAGGTCCACTGTCATACTTGGTGATGTTAGAAGATGGTTGCATAAGGAAGAGGCATGTGGATCATATTCGGGAAGTAGATGAGCAAACTCTGAATAAGGAGACAGCCACCCCACTAGAGGTTGCCCATTCCAACAAATGACTTAATAACTACCTTCTCCAATGATGGGCCTCAACGCCATGCACCTGGTCAAGGAGTCTCTGAGACTGCCCTGGACCTAGATCATAAGGCCAGTGAGCCTCGACAGTTTTTCAGAACCAGGAATGTCTCAATCGAATTTGGACAGCACATTGGGAAATGGGACCTCCTCTTCACGTAAGGCAGCAGCACGGGTTAGTCTTCCTGTTAAATCTGTGACTCCTACTTGCCATTATCCTATGCGTGTTCGTAGGCCACCTGAAAGACTTTGACAACATTTAGGTGGAGGGAGTGTAGTGTATTGATATTGTGTATGGGTTGGGAGGGGTGTGATTTAGAAGTGCACGTTATTTTGGGAATCATTCATTCATTAATTTTGGAGATAAAACTCTACAGTTACTAAACATAACACCCATATTCCATGTCTGGTCTTGGCAAACCATACATACATGTACATATGGTCAGCGTGACATTATTTCTGTTTTATGGTGCCGATTGAGAACCACAATGAGCTTCGAACAGGCTACGTTATCAAGTACTTAATTCAACTTTCGCTTGTCAACACTTATCAGTACTTTGTTAAGATGCACAATATTATTATCAAGAATTACAAGCAACGAAAAACATTCTCCAATGAGAAAGTTGGCAGTATACATGAATTGGAGTGGTGCAAAATGGAAGGGAACAAGGTTTTTGGGAAATGAAAAATATATTTAGCACGCGTAAATGTAACAGATGTAAAATATAGGGTACTTTCCCCAAAACTTGTTCCCTTCCGTTTTACATCGCCTCCAATTCATATATCTCTCCTCATTTCTTAATGGAGAATGTTTTTTTCCCTTGTACATAAAATTATACTGAGGTATTATGCCCGAAAAATACTCTTGTAATTACTTAAGCCGCTAGGTTGTATGGGATTGTAGCAGTGAAACAATTTTCTACATCAAAGTTATTCAAGTCACTGGAAAATCCATGATAGATAGACCAAATTCCAGTGTGTAAGAAAGAAGTTGTAGAATACCAGGGTATCTCTTACAATATAAAACTTGAAAAAACGATCCTATATGCATCATCCCTTGGTGATGCATGTATATAATTTTGTACAAGATGGAAAATTAGGAAGTTGGAGTATGGAAAAAAAACAAACAGCTGTTGCTTCCTTTTCCACTCATGGCACAATTTGAATCCTAAACTACAGGTCCAAACTTTAATCTGAAAGTATGGTTTTAAGAGTAGGCCAACAGATAATATTTTTAACCTTAGACCAGGTTTGGTTTGAACTGTGTAGTTGAGACATGAAACCGGCAGTTAACATGTCAATAAACATATTTGTGCTCAGTGAGATATAGTTTATTATCTTACTAAATTTAATGCCTAAATACTTATACTGAAAATGACTACAATGATTAGAACTAGTACATGTAGACAAGTGCCTCAAGATTCAGTTTCAAAACATACTTATTACACGTACATGCATTTGAAAATTGTACAGTAACAAGCACAGCTTCCTCACATCAAGGTATAAGGCACCTATGAATAATATAGGTCTGGGCACGATGGATGTCATAATCTACGTACTTTGAGCGCTTAGTAATAGTGCCTATAAGCGTTACTAGTGAATTATTTCATCTTTCTATTACTTTAAATATTTCTCCCCCTCTCTCCATCCTTCCCTGCATCTAACCCTCCCTCTCCTCCCTCACTCCCTCCTCACTCTCCCCTCTCCACTTTCTCCTTTCTCCTCTCCCTTCCCTCTCCCCTCTTTCTCTCTCCCTTCCTCTTCCCCCTCTCTCCCACTCCTCCTCTACCTATCCTTCCCCTGAATCATTCCCTCACTCTGCAACCCTCTTCTCTGTTTATCTCTCCCTCCCTACCTCCCCTCTCTCTGGCATTTATTATTAGTTCCCTGTGTTGTAGACCTTGAACATGGCAGCAATGTGATGTTTGTAAGCTCCTTTCATATGGGATTTCTATTTTCGGCTTCTCAAAAAAGGACGCAAAAAAACTTTTCCAGTTAAATTTTCTGAATAGAGGGTTTGACACACTAAATGTTTGATTCTCACAGATCCAGTGTAAATTACGATCTCAACAGAATAATGTCGGTAGTGCAAGATATGCAAATGCAATTGCTTTGCACTAGTACTATAATTTGGTAAAAAGTAAGCAAGCTAGCAAGCAGGCAGGCTAATACACAATTCTGCAGCCACTTATTGCGCTATCAATTATACAAATAGATTTCAGACTAAACCCAAGGATACCAGGTCAAGTATACATTACATTAATCATTATTGTTACTATCAAAATGCACTTTATATAATTAATATAATTTTACCATTACCATTGGCATTAACCAGAGGAGCAATCATTGTTTTTGAAGTGATGATAACAGTGTTACTGCCAGTCTAGAATGAAAGAACAAGTTTTAATATGTGAATATATCACACTACGTATGCAGTCATATGATGAACATGCATATAGCTTTGGGCATCAGGACTTTCACAAGTTATAGTATAAACTGGATTGCTACTGTTCCCTCTCGTCCACCCCCCATCCAAATTCGTATGCTATTTGGTGTCCTCAGCGAGGAGGGTGCATGGTAACAAATGTCAGCGATGATTTGAATGGAACATCCTTGATTCTATATCTAAGATCCAAGTACCAAGCTTATTTTGTTGGGCCAAGTGGTGCTAGGTATTAGCAATTTTCCTCCTCCCCCCCCCCCCCCCCCCCCCCCCAAAAAAAAAATTCCCCACCCTGAGATTTTTCCTGTAGGGAGATATGAACCCATCTCATCTAAATACAGCATCTTATTCCTGTTGATTTGTTGAACTATTGATGTGCGGGTTGTGTTTCCTGTATGTGGTATCATGGACACTGGTATTGCTCAACGGTTGCGTATTAAGGAGAGGGGGGAGTTGGCAAATAAACCAGTGGCTAAGTATACTGAACCCCCCCCCCCCCCCCCCCTTTCATATAAGGTTCCTCCCCTTTAGTCGCTACTGGCTGGTATAGCCCGCCCCACCCTCCCCCCCCACCCCATCCCACTTGTATCCCCCCCCCCCCCCCCCCCCACTTTTCATGTGACGTCTGACTTGAAAGTTGAAACCCCTTTTCGATAATCCTGTATCCGCCCCTGTCAGTGTAGCACTTTCTTTTTGCCCAAATTAGTCTAGGGACTCGGCTGAATTCTGGATATGGCCGTTGGGGACGATAATTAAGCTAGTAAAGACAGTACAGGTAGATCATAAACACTTTCGCTTCGCGTTTAATAGCACTCATAATTTACTCGTGGATCGATGAGGGTCGGGCAGTGGAAAACCAAAGCAACGTAGGGTAGCGTCAGGTATATTCGCCAGGGGGGAGTAGTCGCCACCCGCACTTTTAATAGCGTATAAAAACTAAAATAATAAGTTTGGATCTTTCTATATGAGTTTAAAACAACCCTAATAGGCTCCTTTGTTAGCACCATACACAGTTTTACGCAAGTAACTTTGCTCTGTAGAATAAACAGGGGGATGGCGAACACTCCTGACGTTATCACAGGTGGCGATCACTACCTACGCTACCCTATGTCTGCACCCACACAGGTTCAATACGTCTAAAACGACCACAGCCATTACATAACACACTCCCCAGTCCACGCTGCTCCGATCCCAACTACTGAATACCGTGTTGCGAGGTGAACTAATGTTAGATGGCCTCTATGTACTCACCCACTAACGTAACGCCTCTTCTGACAAATAGTTAATTCAGGAAAATAATTGTTGTATTATATACTATTATAGATTAATACATCACGAGTCCCAAGACGAAGGGCAAAGCTCACAGTAACCGCTACTATGAATTTTAAAATTGCACCGTACAAGGAAAAGCGCGTGTGTAGGAGGACAAAAATAACGCATGCATGGGCACATTCAAGTATAAGTGTCTGCAGGGCTTTCCAGAATCACCAAATAATTAATGATCATTCACCATCACCTTCTAGTACATGTACATGTACTAAAATATGCCACTCTAGGAGGGGTCTGGGGCCAAGATCAAGTAATTGATTGAGCGATTGGCGTAATAACGTGGACACAGGCGGGATGGAGAAAACGGTCATTGTTATTGCCGCGAACAGCTTATCTCAGGTTTCATCTGGTCACACGATGACGTTCGAACTAAGTCCAGGAAAGGCGAAACTGCCCAGTACGAGAACCGCATCGAAGACGTTATGGACAGCATATGTTGAGGCTATGACCGAATACTGCAGGGTCGTGTTTGACCTTTTCCCGGATAAATACCAGGTTAGAATTTCGAGCTACACGTATCAGATACCTTGCCGCTCTTTTTCAAAAGGAGGGCTTGTTTCCTAATAGAGCGCACCCCGTTTTTCTTGGCAAGTACATAGTATACATGTATATTAATGTGGCATGTACATCAATAGTTGATTGGAATGCTTAACTAGTAGTTTTATGAGGGGGGAAAGAATGTTGCTATGATGCTTTACAATAAAGGAAGGTGGCTGCATCTTTGCCTCCCAAATACACACACAAAGGCAATGGTTTAAACTAAAGGTTCAAAAAGGCAGGGTTGCAACCTGCTATTGATTTGGCAACTGCACGCTGATCTACGATCTATGGGTGTGTTGTTATCGGATATCAATATATGCTGCCTCCTGCACCCTAAGTTGAGTTGTTCTTTAAATAGAATTACATGCAGCTGCTTTGTTGTAACATTTGCAATCCATTACATCACCAGATGTAATGAACATGTTCTCGTAAACAGGGTTTACATGTTCTGTGCTTTCTTATAAAGCTTCTTGTCTCGTTTCTGGGATAACAGATAACAAAAACAGCTCTTAAACTTTCTGTATCACTGTTGACAGGTTATCCACCATTTTTTATTTTAGGTGTGCGTTGCAGCTGTCGATGAGCAGAAATGCCAACCTGTGAATTCATGGAGAGATGAGGACCAGGAAATGAGCAAGGTTATTTGCTGTGCACGCCCATGGGAATGGGCATGTACACATGGGAATGTGTACATGGGAATGGGCATGTACACATGGGAATGGGAATGTGTACATGGGAATGGACACGTACAGTGTACACATGGGAGTGGACAGTATAGCTTGTGTCCAGTATATCCACCCGGTTTTATATAATTGCTTCACTTTCAATTTCATAAACATTTCATTATTACACACAGATGTCCTATTTGATAGCTAATTTTTGTCCTTGTCTGACAAACTTGACAAGAGTTACATGTACATGTACCCGCTCGGTCGTAGAGAAATTTCACAGCTCGCTCATAGAGAAAATAAAGCGTATACATTGGGACTAAGCCAACTGTTAGTTTTCATAGCGGTTGCTATGAACACTGATGGTTTCTTTAGTTACTAATGTGTACGCTTTATTTTCTCTATGATCGAGCTGCGAATTTTCTCTATGACCGAGCGGGTACATGTACTTATGTGTACACATTGTATGTATCATATGAACAAATCAAGTTTCTGCTGAACTTCTGACCTTTTCTGACAAAGAACTTTGCACATACATGTAAGTACATGTACACTTAAGTACATGTACATGTATGAAAAGGTCAGAAGTTCAGCAGTAACTTGATTTGTTCATATGATTTTCAATATACTGGAAATGACAATCAGCCAATCAGGCTGCATTTCATTTCAAAGCCTAGTGGAATGGGGGTGCCCGCGCAAAACTTGTAGATACAAATATACCTTGGTATGATGTGCACATTATATTTGACACACGTGGAAAAAAAAAAACGACGCAATTGCACGCAATTGTGTGCGAAAAATGGCCATGAACACGCCAAATTGCGCGGTCTTCAAAACGTTGTATCTTCTTGATTGTGCAATATAGTAGAGTCACATTTTCAAAGCGGTCCTGTGTCTATGGAAGTCCAAAGATGGTTTAGTTTGCGATGCATCGTTCTGAAGATATTCACAATCAACTTAGAGCAAGATTTTGCGGGCTTCGAGTACAAAACCCCCGCGAAATTAAGCCCTTTACTTGAATGTGAATATCTTCGGAACGACATCTCAAATTAAACCATCTTTGGACTTCTATTGCTGCACACACATTCTAGTCTCCGTGCGCTGCCTGCATACAATGTACACATGTGCGTGTCATACCTCCCTCTGCATGTACACATGTGCGTGTCATACCTCCACATGTACACATGTGCGTGTCAACCTCCCTCCACATGTACACATGTGCGTGTCATACCTCCACATGTACACATGTGCGTGTCATACCTCCCTCCACATGTACACATATGCGTGTCATACCTCCACATGTACACATGTGCGTGTCATACCTCCACATGTACACATGTGCGTGTCATACCTCCACATGTACACATGTGCGTGTCATACCTCCACATGTACACATGTGCGTGTCATACCTCCCTCCACATGTACACATGTGCGTGTCATACCTCCACATGTACACATGTGCGTGTCATACCTCCCTCCACATGTACACGCGCATCACTTCGGTATTTTTGCGCGCGCACGTTTCGTCGCTAGGTGCTGATCGGTTTACAGAAGTTTGGTGCGCCTCAGACCTTCTCTTCGGGTGCACCCAGCCCGCACGGCCACCTCAACAGCTGCCTCCAGGGGCTCCACTACGGAGTGAAGTGCCTCGCTCAGCTCACAGCCACCCAGTACGCCATGAGTTCAGCAGCGGGGAGCCACAAGGCCCCCCTCAACCAGGGCAGAATACTGTTCTTCTCCACGCTTAAGAGGTACGTTGTCTTAAAACTTCACACATTGTTTAGAGTTTTTTTTTTTTTTTTTCAAAGCGGGCGAGTACAGCATGTGTATGTGTAGTGTGTACATGTATGTGTATGTACATGTATTGTTAATGTACAGTAAGGAACTGTACACATTCATGTATGAATGTATGTACATGAACATGTATTTGTACATGTACAGTTCATATACATGTACATGTACTATGTTTTGTACATGTGTGTGCACATTTACATGTGTACACTGTACAAAAGTACAGTGTGTATTTTATGTTTTTATTTTACACGAACGACAAGAATTATGTAAGACTTGGATACGTGTACCACGTATACATTTGTACATCAAGCGATGCTGAAATCCTTGTATTTATAATATGTGATATCGCATTGCAGCTTTGCATGCCATGTAGATTGTGTATTGCCATCGATGAATGTGGTGGATTACATGTGCATGCATGTACATGTACATAGTTGTAATAACGTTTTTACAATTATATACAGAGAGAAAAAGGTGTGGAATTTCAAAAAAAAAAAAAGGAGCCCGTCTACGCAGAGTTGAAACAGCACCGCTTTTGTTCAAAAAAAACGGCCCCAACCACACACACAAAAAGAAAAAAAAAACCCATAAGGACAGACAGACTATCATATACATGTATGGTTATATTATGTGCATTAACTTGCAGTGCAGCCGACGTTAAGGAGTTGGAGAGGGCTGTGACAAACACCATCAAGAGCGAAAACGCCGACATCAAGCAGAAGATGGACTCCGCTCGACTTCCCATACACCACTGTCAGCTGGTGATCATCAACACGCACACTCCACCGGTGCTGACATCAGACATAAAGGATGCCCCCCTGACTCAGGTAGTACATACATGTATATAGCAAGTGGTACATATGTACATAGGGGTACTGCTTGGCTCCTCAATACATGCATGTACATGTACATTTATATACAATGTACATGTACCACTGACGCAGGTTCCGTATTTCCTTGATTACAAGCCGCGGCTTCTATTCAGGACACAATTGTACCCGCATAAAAAAATTTACCGGTACTTCCACTTGCTGCAGTTGTGTAGTAGTGTTTGTGCACCTTTTCGCTCTACTCGTGTTCCGATTGGCTCCTGACTTTGGTCTGTTCATCCAACTGTAGCAAGTCAAAGTAGCAGTTAAATTTTTTAATGCGGGTACAATTGTGTCCTGAATGGAAGCCGCGGCTTGTAATCAAGGAAATACGGTAGCATATGAGGTGCAAAAAGTAACTGCTTGGCCCCCTCCAATGCATGTACCACTTACCCTACATGTGATTGTGCATGCACGTTGTATTTGTTTTTTAAAAATATAAATGTTGTACACACAGGATGAAAGGTCTGGGTCATTACTTATTAATGTACATAATACTGGCGTTCCTTGGAAATGATTGCCAAAAAATTTTGATGTGTTGTTTATTTTTGTATGAAATCCGTCAGGCTGTGTGTACCTTGCATGGGAATTGTATGTTGTTTACTGGCTCACCCATCAAATACGAAACTGTGTGCATGTGAGCAGTATCTGTATTCCAGATGTGAATGATTTAACTACACGTATACATGTATGGGCATAACTTTAAATGGACTACATATTACCTAGGCCTATCACATTGTTTCAGGGAGGGAGGGGGGGGGTAGGGTTTTTTTTTTCTTGATGGCACCCTGTTAGTCACTATATCCATCTTAAGTTGGTCCGGGAAGTTTATCAGATTACAGCAAAACACTGTGCCTTCTCCTGAAGAAAGTAAAATGCACATCACTTTAACAGATCCTTGGTGCACGCAAATGCACACTTGCACACGTTTGTTTCATGCACATGCGTACATGTAGATGTAGGGGAGGTGGGAGGGGGGGGGGGGGGTTTGAGGCAGGACCTAGCACATATTATTTCATATTATATGTATATGAGACACCTATCAACCCCATACTGTATGTACATGTATTTGTACTTACACATGTACATGTACATGCACGCTTACAATGTACATGTATTGTGCATATTCATGTAGATGCCTTTTCTGTAGCACTCTGCACAGCTCTCCTCTGTGGTATACTCTTTCCCGGCTAAAATACTTCTGGAGAAGTGTGTGTCTCTGGCCAAACTCCATTTCAACTTGAAGACCACCGTGATCACGGGCATACCTATGAAGGTGAAAGTGCATGTGCCACTTGTGTTAGTAGAATATTAAAGTTATAGTTTCGGTCATGTATGCAGTTCAGAGTACAAAGGGGTAGAAATTGAGATGTACATGTACATGTACCGTGCAACAGCTGAAATCTTTGAGCAGCATTACTACTACTGCATGTGCATGTTAGAATATTTAAGGTTCGGTTAGTGTTATTTTCTGGGTTGTTATGCAGAAGTAGAAAGGGGTAAGAACGACGGAGGTACAGGGCAAGTGCTGAAATTTATGAGCGACATTTTCCTACTGTTATCAGGCTTGTGCATGCATACACATCATCTGTACGTGTGTGCTTCAGATTGAGATGCCTTTTCCCATGTTCCTCGCAACACACGTAATGTTTACTTAGCTCAGGACAATTATTCCACTGTTATACTAACATGACGGATTTGGCATGGACAGCTTATTATCAGTATGCATGTATGTATCATACATGTATGCATAG
Source organism: Eunapius fragilis (assembly GCA_963681505.1). Classification (NCBI taxonomy): domain Eukaryota; kingdom Metazoa; phylum Porifera; class Demospongiae; order Spongillida; family Spongillidae; genus Eunapius; species Eunapius fragilis. The sequence goes on from OY811971.1 coordinate 10,396,988, forward strand.
GTAAATGCACAAGTATGTAAGCTAATAGACACTGAATTGTGAGGGCAAGAGACACCTGGAGAGGATGGCTGTGGTGTTGGCTCTCTCGACACCAGGTAGAGAGGTTTAGCGGCCTACCATTAAGGTCAGCTAGGAGCACTGCCTTATCCCTCTGTTGGAGCACTGCCTTATCCCTCTGTTGGAGCACTGCCTTATCCCTCTGTTGGAGCACTGCCTTATCCCTCTGTTGGAGCACTGCCTTATCCCTCTGTTGGAGCACTGCCTTATCCCTCTGTTGGAGCACTGCCTTATCCCTCTGTTGGAGCACTGCCTTATCCCTCTGTTGGAGCACTGCCTTATCCCTCTGTTGGAGCACTGCCTTATCCCTCTGTTGGAGCACTGCCTTATCCCTCTGTTGGCGCTAGTCGCAAGGCGAGAGGCCAGACGTGATAAGCCTACAGTACATTCTCCATGCTCCGTGTATGTCAATACCACCACGGGGAAACAAACCCACTTTACACACTGTAGTTAGCTTTCGGACAAAGTGTCTTTCCCAGTCTTACATGTACAGGTACAGTAGTTACAGTGTACATGCTTGGTGGTGGTGGTTGTCTTGACAAGTACACGTAATCATGACCACTTACCTGCACCGCAACTCATTTAAAGTCCTATTATCGTTGGAGCATCGTTTACTCAACCCTTAGTAGTGCTTGAATTTTAATTCAGACTCAAGTTCGTGCCATTTACGCAATCCCATGAGGGCGTGGTTACTTAAGCGGCAAAAAGGGGGTACTGTATGCTGTATGACAAAAACAGACTTTAGTGCGTCTGCTCTCTACAGAGTCTTTAACATAAGAATGTGTTGTAATCTCAGTATTCCAGCGGTCGATGATCGACTCATCGGTCATCATGACAGAGCGATTTCGGTTTCTATTCTTCTTGACCCGACAAGCATGGACCATCCTGTTCTACTACACCAGCTTTGCCTGCTGATCCCTGTACACAACATCCACAACAGCAATCCCCAGCACTTTCAAACACTCCCCAGTATAAGTACGCAGTCTAGTTGAGGTGCTCCTAAGCTTGGGTTTATTTTTCATTTGGCCAAAATTCATCAAGCATTTTACATGTAGTGAGAATCATAGATGCTTCAGTATCCAGTTCGAAATGTACACAAGCACCATTAATGTACATGTACATTGGGCACAATTTCTCATTCGCTAATGCATACACTGTACAAGTGTGCCCAATTTCAATCTCTTCATCACTGCAAATCACTTTGAGGTCCTTCTTTACCTGTTCTACGTCCCTTCTACCCTTCCTTGGTTGCTTACTACATGTACTGTACTCATACAAACTCGGGCAATGTGACCTGTTATTCTACATTCAACTGTTCTAGCCCATCAAGCAGTAGCCATATGATGGCTTCCACTTCTAAAACACTCTAAGGACTTATCACTGCCAGGTTTGCCTTGTAGTCTATGAACAGGTTGCACAGTGCTCGAAGTCTCCCTATCTAAACCCTGCATAACAGTACTTTGAAGCTCAGCACAACTCTTAGTTGCCAATTCCATAGCGAGCGCTATCTCAAAAGCACTGGTTAATGTCACCCTAATAGCTTGTGTTGAATCTGAGCATCTTTAATGCCACGTACAGTTCGGTCCCTCAACATGTCGTCCAAAAATGTACCGTATTCGCAATGCTCCACCAACTGACGCAATGACGTGACGTACTCAACTACAGACTCATTTGAATGCAGCAGTTAAATTTGAACAGCTGCATTATGGCTGAAGGCTTAGGGTTGTGGTGGTTAGACACAACTTTAACTGATTCGGTAAATGTTTTCTCATTTGGTTTACTTGGGGATGCCGGGTTTCTTACGAGTCTATAGGTTGCAGCTCCACACCCACTCAAAAGGATAGCTCTTTTCTTTTCGTTGGCAGTGATGTCATTTATTGCTCCAAGCGCTCGACGTAAGTCACCCATTTTTCAAGGCCCAGTGTCAAACTCTGTCAACTCTCCGTGGAGTGCTGCCCCATCCTTTTCTTTCGTCCTTTTACCCTTGTTGTCAATGTTGTGTATTTGGTACAAACTGATGACCACGTCACGGCCAAACATGCACACTGAGAGAAAAATGGAGTAATGAATGTATGCGCATGCCTGCTGCAAAATATACGTAACCTATTAACTACAATATACATATACGCATAATGCAATACTTGATCATACATGTTACCTCAGGACTTTAGTGCGCAGCCAGCCTTCACTCTACTGAGTCTTTAACATATCCATCTTTTTTTTGTAGTCTCAGTCATCCTTTTCTTTCGTCCTTTTACCCTTGTCGTCAATGTCGTGTACATGTATTTGGTACGAACTGATGACCACGTCACGGCCAAACACGCACACTTAGAGAAAAATGGAGTAATGAATGAGCGCGCATGTTTGCTGCAAAATATACGTAACCTACATGTATTAACTGCAATATACATATACGCATAATGCAATGCATCACAACTTGATCATACATGTACATGTACATGTTACCTCAGGACTTTAATGTGCAGCCAGCCTGCCCTCTACTGTGTCTTTAACATAACCATCTTTTTTGTAGTCTCTCAGTCTTCCAGCAGTCGATGATCGACTGCTTAAACCGTCAGTCATCACTACAGTGCGATTGTGGTTTGTATTTCTTTTCAGTTATTGTTTCTGTTTATGTTGTAAAATGCATTTCAGTGTTTATGTACTAGCTTGTAATCATTTAGTTTAAGTGTTGTTTTAGTTTCTTAGAATTTATTCAAGTTGTAGTTACATGTAAGTTGGAGATTAGTTTCAGTTCTCTCATTTGTTTGGCATCATGATAAATACAACGAAAATTTAAGTTATTGATATTGTATGCGTGTTTGTTGCTATTGAGCTTGCATTTCAAGAGACTTACATATGCATGTACATTGTCCTTTTTGTGATGTCGTATTAGTCAGTACTGCTAACAAATGCCCTGATCGCTTTGAAACATTTTCAGTAGGGGGTATCATTCATGGACGGAAGGGTGCAATGCTTCATTTAGTAGGGGTGGAGGGAAAGATGCAACGCTTCATTCAGTAGGGGGTACCGTGCATGGAGGGAAATTTTTTCTCTTTCCCACGAAAAACCAGCTTATGTTTTGTTTTCAGATGTGTTTTCAAATTAGTTGGGTGTTGACCAGACAGCCACCTGTCACAAATACTGCCAAGCAAATTGCTTCTCGCGTCTAAGCTGTCTCTACACATATCTAAACCATAATTGTGACCTCAACCTACATGTACTTTGATACTTGCGCTAATTTTAGTGCATGGTGGCAACCATACAAGCTTTACTCTACATCCGCTTTGTTTCTTGAGCTTAATTAATGTCTACTCAATATTATTTTCCCAGCTCCTTTCCAACTACATGTAGCAGACCCTATTCTTCGTCACCATCTTCTAGGTAACGACATCTGTTGGTGACTTCTGAGGCTTGTAACGTTACTGTGCAGTGTTGTGGAAATCACTTGCGTGCATAGGAAAGTGGAGAGATGCCTTCCAAGGTCATGGTACTGCATACCGCACAGGTTTATACAGTAGATATCTCTTGTGGATCTCTGCCCACTCAATTTGTTCAGGGATTTTAAGAACTTCATTGAGAGCCAAAGGGTAAATGGAGTTGCAAGCTTCCTATCTCCTGTCATCCGTCTAGTGATTGATGTTGCCACTAATGTACAACTGTACGTGTACATGTACAAGACAAGTACATGTATGACTTATGCTGCACTGGAAAGCATATGCCAGGTTTTCTGTTTGGCACAAGCTAGTGTTAACTCTGAGTATATAATATGTACCATAGGCTACCCTCAACTGAATGGCTCACGCACTGTCTTTATGGGTTGTGTGTTCTGTTGTGCAGCAACCACCACCATGCAGATTTCCTCACTCGAATGGCTGTCCATCATGCTGGTAACAATCGCAAGTGATGCCACTGGAGGTACATACTCTCTGGCGGCTGCAAGACTATTTTTTTGGCAGCACCCAACATACATGTACATCATGTACCAGCTTTGTGTACGCAGTCATGTCCACTCCGCATACTTGAAATGTCTGCTCTTTATAACCAGTACTCTAAATGTTCATCATCAGTGTTTTTTTTTCTGACTTGGCATTGGTTTAGTCACCTGTAAACTTTAGATATTCAGCTTCAACTAAAATCTTTGTCATTTCTTTTGCCCTTAGTACGGGTATTGTAAACATATATGTACATGTACATGTACGTGTACATGTACATGTATGATTTTCAATACTCAAAGGGCTTTGTGCTCTAGGGGCATCCCAAGGGCCATACTAAGGGCCAAGGAACTTTGAAATGTTGAATAACAAACATTTTAGTACATGTACTGTAGATCCTTAGGCGTCCAATCCTTCGGTAGTTGAGGTATACAGATATGTAGTTAATCGTAATCCATGCAGTACCGTATGTGTATACACATGTACATGTGTGTGCCATGTCTCATAGTGTCATGCCCTTACAGGAGGAACAGGCCGGAGGAAGCTCTGCCAATTATGACGTTGAATTGATTCACCTTGCCGAAGCGCACAGAGATATCCTCAGAGCTGGTCAGTGAATGTAGGCCATTGCAGCCATGTGGTATGGATGTCATGTGGTACATGTATGTATGTATGCATGTCATGTGGTATGCATGTCATGTGGTATGCATGTCATGTGGTATGAGTGTCATGTGGTATGCGTGTCATGTGGTATGCGTGTCATGTGGTATGCATGTCATGTGGTATGCATGTCATGTGGTATGCATGTCATGTGGTATGCGTGTCATGTGGTATGCATGTCATGTGGTATGCATGTCATGTGGTATGCATGTCATGTGGTATGCGTGTCATGTGGTATGCGTGTCATGTAGTATGCATGTCATGTGGTATGCATGTCATGTGGTATGCATGTCATGTGGTATGCGTGTCATGTGGTATGCATGTCATGTGGTATGCATGTCATGTGGTATGCATGTCATGTGGTATGCGTGTCATGTGGTATGCGTGTCATGTAGTATGGATGCATGTCCGCATGTCATGTGGTATGCATGTCATGTGGTATGCATGTCATGTGGTATGAGTGTCATGTGGTATGCATGTCATGTGGTATGCATGTCATGTGGTATGCGTGTCATGTGGTATGCATGTCATGTGGTATGCATGTCATGTGGTATGCGTGTCATGTGGTATGCGTGTCATGTAGTATGGCTGCATGTCCGCATGTCATGTGGTATGCATGTCATGTGGTATGCGTGTCATGTGGTATGCATGTCATGTAGTATGGATGCATGTCCGCATGTCATGTGGTATGCATGTCATGTGGTATGCATGTCATGTGGTATGCATGTCATGTGGTATGCATGTCATGTGGTATGCGTGTCATGTGGTATGCGTGTCATGTGGTATGCATGTCATGTGGTATGCATGTCATGTGGTATGCATGTCATGTGGTATGCGTGTCATGTGGTATGCGTGTCATGTGGTATGCATGTCAATCTTGCCTTTACAGGTTGCTTGTCTGGTGTACAGTATGAGGAGCTTTTCTCTTTGTACCTCTTGAAGCAGCCGAGGTCATGGTTCCCACACCATTGTGTTTTTGTGGTGCTTTAGTTATTGTATCGGTCAAATCTTGTTCCAGTCTCTGGAAGTGGTCTTTGGCACTGAGGTACTTTTCAGTCGCATTGAAACACTTTTTTCAAACGTATCCAGCGCTGTAGTAGCTGCTTAACTCCTCTTCACTTGAGCTTGTTTCACATTGAAATGCTATAAATTATGATACCTTTTCTGCACCGATTACATGTGCACTGTAGATAATGCACTGTCCAACTGTCTCCTATCTCTTACGTTTAGTATGGGTGATCCGCATACCTTGCAGTGATTCATTTCTATAGATCATGGAATGCCAATTTCAGAACTATTTATAACATGTCTTATGTAATCGACTGCACTCCAATTGCATTCCAATCGCATTCCCCAGAACGACTGTGGTTAAATTCGAAGCCAAACTCTCTTACAGTACGTGGAATTATACATTATGCAATAATGCTTACGTAATGAGTCCGGGTACAAGACTAGTCACACCCCTGCAGTATGTGTGACTTCATCCGCTGCGTTCTTTGCCTTTGTCAGCTGTAGCTTGCCGTTTTCATTCAATGCCTCCAGATTCGCATTTGCTAGCCCTGAAGACACCTCAGCTAAATGTGGTATCCACATGCAGATTGAATTGGAAATGATTTTAATTACTCTTCCTTTTGAAAGTGTAAGGGTCTCGGCAGCCACTCGATTGGGCGAGTTTCTGGGATGTCTCCTGTGCTGTCCTGTAACACGCAGCTTCCATACTGTACTTCATTTATGAGTTGAGTTAATACTTCGTCATTATAACAAGCATTTTAACGGGGCTACAGTGGGTGCCACTGTAACTGCATTGACCCCAACTAAAGGTATGTTCAGGTACATAGAGTACTTGTACAGCGTGCAAAATAAAACTGCACTGACATTTGTACAGAGGTTAAAACAAAGTCTTTGGAATTCAAAGTAGCATATTTGTACAATAACACTGTTCTGTTTTGTAATTATATTAAATTTTATACTTTTATAATGTAATGCAAATGGCAAACACACCAACAAAGCCATGATGTTAAATTACACATCATCTGAAGGCGAGGGGGTTGGAGGCAAAGTTCCCAAAATAGATGCAGCATTCCCTCTGTGAAGGGCAACTGAAACCTTTAGCTGGAGGTATGTCTGACAGCTTTTGTCACCAGTGGTGTTTGCAATGCGGCGACCCAAATCTGACAAAGACGTGTAGCGAGGGCCGCACACTCCAGTAGTTTCAAATGCAAGAGGTTTGAACGAATGGTATGCATGGGAGGTGTGAGGTCTGTTTCTGAACCTTGGTCTGTTCCGCCTGGTTTGCTGCTGCACATCAGAAGCTGTGATGGATATAGAGGTGAAGGGGCTACAGCATCCCAGACTAATAATCTACCATTTGACCAAGGAACCATGGTGATTCCATCGGGACGCTTACCATCTGCACGATCAAGACCAGTGGGCTCTAACCGAGAAGGAACATTGGCAGAGGACAAAGCCCTGTGTAGAATGTCATTAAGCATGGCATGGCGGAAGTGTCAACCAGCACTAAAATGACAACTGAGCCCGTGAGTGCCAAGTGTGTCCACATTTGATCCACAGTGATGGCAATGGTGAGGGATGCAAAGTGGGGCCCCCAGACGAAGGCCAATGCGAATAGTGTTATCATCCATGCGAAGACCCAGGGAAGTAACCGGTAAAGTGTGCTACCAGGCACCAGGCCAAGAGTTCAGCTGCAATGGAAGAAAACCCCTTGGTAGATCCTCCCAACGTTTTAATTACATGTAGTTTGATTGTTGACTTTTTTTCTTGAAGAAGTTCTCCTTGTGGACCTGCAGCATCATTTGCAGCTCTACTTGCATCTGTTGCATGCCCTACAGGAGTAAGGTCACCAGTACAGCTTGTCCTTACACATTGCGGATACTCATATACACAACTGACAAAAATTGACAAAAGTGATGAAACTTACATGTAGGTGGTACTGAAGTACTTGAAAGATGGGGCACACTGGAATGTGACAGTGAAAATTGTGAAAGCTGGGGAACATTGGAACGTGAGATGAATAGAGTTGGAGACTGGGACGCACTGAAAAAGAGGGGGGAAAAAATTGAGGCTGGGACACATTGTTTACACTTTCATGTAATCAGACTAAGGATACTTAGCCTTGTCCCCAGGCCATCAATTAAAGTTTAGGAAAAAAGATGGCCTGGTAGCTATTGCCACTATGTTAGTGTGCATACGCTGGCCATTACCTGAAAAACACGTAATCGTATGCTTAGCTTGTAAACCTTTGGCATCGTATGCGTATACGATTGTCAAAGTCTTGCAGGATTTGTGGCAGTGTTTTGTCTCGTACACATTATGTCGCACTTTTTTCAAGGGAATCTTTGGCATCAGATCTTGCAAACAGGCTCAGCAAGGTTGCCAATGTCCCAGTGGCTTCTGAGGATGGTTTGTCCAGGTTCATTTGCATACCTTGCAAAAACAAACTTGCTTCGCGCGGAACGGTTTACAGAAAGGTTTACACGCTAAGTATACGATTACGTGTTTTTCAGATAATGGCCAGCGCATGCGCACTAACATAGTGGCAATAGCTACCAGGCCGTCTTTTTTCCTAAACTTTAATTGACGGCCTGGGGACGAGGCTAAAGGATACTCCTCCCTGGCTTTTATCCCTTGGCCTGGTCAATGTCCGCCATGTGGGCACAAAATTCTATTTGTGCCTGCCAGAATTGAGGATGGAACTGCCTTGTTTTGAGGGGCAAGTTTCCAGTCTATGAAAAAAGAGAGCAGTACAATCTTTGGTGTATTGAATAACATAGAACATGGCCATGTAGATAGGCACAGCTCCTTCAACCTTATACTTTGCTATCGATCATTATTGCAGCAGTCATCCAATCATTTTTATTCATACATGTAGGTTGCGGTAAACATTTGCTTTTCACCTCATCAAACATTTCTTCTGATTGCAATGGAAATTTAATTAATGCATCTGTTAATTCACTACATTAAATAAATACCTTGCGATCATCAGTATACAGAATATTGTTATACTCTGTCACAGGCAATAATATATAGATTCCCCTAATGTGATAAAGATGTGAGTGAATCAACCTTACACCGTACATGTACATGTACGTGCATAATTTGCCAGCTGCAGCGATGTTAACTGTTAACTGTAAACTACTTGCAGTAATACTGCTCTAGTGATGTGCATGTACTATTGGTCATTTACACTAGCATACACAATATACATGTACATTTAAATACATGTACATGTACATGTATGTTGGGTCTACATTTTAATTCTATTCCTCTCAACAACTTCTCCTAGTGCCGAAGAGAGAAGGCAAAGATGGTTCTACAATCTACCTTAAGTGGTCTACACCCAAAACTACATCGCTGGACCTCCATTTCTGTACCAGTGCATACCGGGTGACCCCTACCAATGCAAGTAAACCTATACTTTTAGTACATGTAATCATAGCTGTGTGTACATGTATTGCATCACAGGCTATGAGTCGCCCAACTGTCTGCTTGGTCAACTTCCTGTTGTCAGGTACATTCATAAGTGCAGTGTACATGTAGTACGTTCACACACGCAATGTTATCGTGAAACATGTGCTGTCCAATGCATACATGTGCGTACAAATATAAAATTATACAGTAGTGAGTGAAAACCATTTCGTAGTAACAGTGAAGATGTGATGTGATTGCAACCTTTATGGGATGTACTGTACATGTGCATCTGTAAGTACCTTTTTACTAATTCTAGTTTGGTTACATGTATGTGATCAATTGATGATTACATGTACGTGTATCCATGGTACAGATACATGTATATTGAGCAAGGCTCATCACCACCCATGCTATTTAAACATTGCTTGTGCTACCAAGATCAATGCTTATACATGTACATGCTGGATTATGTGTATGTGTCCATGTAGTCAGGGTTCAGCAAGAGGCGAAATGCACATAGATTTATTGTTCTGGGATTGTATACTGTAAACTTCATTGTGGCATTTACACCATGTACATGTACACAATCCCTCATCCTTGTGTACAAGGCTTATGTTGCAATCAACGCATACAATAATGTCTAAATGTTCATAAACCCTGTGCAGGATTACAACAGTAGGGGACACTAAAGTGGTTACATTTTTTTTAGCACATGAACACAAGCCCTAAGCAATGCAATCAATTGCACAATGCAGTCGCGTATATTTAGAACGTCCTGGTTGCATTAATACCCTCTCAATTGTGTAGTCTTCATTATTGCGTGGCAAGCAGCACCTTGTTTGGTCTGATGCCCACTAATGACAACTAAGAAACCCTTAGAGATATCCGAACATACAGTAGTAGTGTGCCTTTTCCCTTGAGCTGTGCAAACAGAGCACTCGCAATGTGCACCTTCTCTCTTGATCCTTTCTTACTTTGATATGCCGGCAACAACACCAAGCGTCTAAGAGGGTGAGAAATAAATGGATTACTACAATCCACTGGATTTGATGATGGCTCAGTGATTGATTCATATGACTGTCGTGATTGTTCAAGGACGTGTGACCATCAAAATGATTGAAGATTAGAGATGATGCAAGATCATTTGCAAACTCACGAACAGTCATAGGACTAGTACTATGTTCATAGTTGTATGCCAACAGAACATCGGTAAAAATTATACCAAAAAATATTGCAGCCAACCTGTGCCACCACGTCTGAGTGACCCCTGCTTCTGCAATGCTGAATAGCCCTTGCCTTAGGTGGTTATGGACATCCATCTTGCATGCTGCACTGAAGTGTTTATAGTGTATATTGTGAGGGGTGCCCGCACGCGCACCATCACGGTTACGAGGATGCCGACGATACAAAAAGAATGACGAACACGAGGTACATGGCAGTGCTCAAAATAAGGACTAAAGTTTTATAGGTCATTTGGCAGACCAATAATAAATTTGAGCGGACAACAGTCAGATTTGTTTGGACATGCACTGCATAATAATTTCGATTTACAATGTATTAATTAAATGTGGTGCAAATGTGTTAGTAAATATGGTATACATGTATGTGACATCAACACCATAGGAAATATATAGGATTAATTTATTATAGTGGAAATGTCACATTCATGTATACAATATTTCCATACACATTTGCGCCATATTTGAATATGTAAATACAATGTACAGTACATGTACATCCAAATTATTATGCATTGATGCCATAATGTTTTGTTTGGATATACATGTATGTGTCAGTGTGTACAATGTGTGGAACAAGTATTGTCAGCTGTCACAACCACGTGGTTAGCTGCTAGATGATATCACAACCACTATCATAACTATAAAAACAGCTGCTAGCTGCGCACTTTTAACACCTCCGCACATCTGCACAAATAATGATATTCAAAAGACAATTGAACAAACTTTTAGCTTTCATAGCAAACCCTATCGATCTCTGCCACTAATTATATAACGATTTCACTGTACATGTAAATGAAATTCAACGTTTATCGTGGCTTTGCTGTTACGCAACGTTTCGTAATCCGCACCCTTTTATTAGAATTTCATTTCCTACTCCACACCCCACCTACCTGTACACTATGCTACATCCTATGCCTAGAATAAGAATAAGAGCTTCAACTTGCTTTGTACCTGGGTGGAGGAATGCACGTTGAAAAAAGCACTTAGCCTAACAGTGAAACATGTCAACGCACCAATTGCTTGCATAGTTGCAACCTGGATGAACAAAACCAGACCGGAGTATAGGTGGTGTATACCCGGTATACACTTGTAAGTCCTGATGCACCTTGATATCAGTCTTGCTGCAAGGTTCAGAACATCTAAATTTGGTGCATTAAGGCAGAAATGCATGACCACCACCATTTAGTATCATGCATGTTATCCCTACATGTATGTTTACTGTATTTATATTTAAAAAAAAAGGGTAACAAACTGAAGCAAAAATGATACAAATGTACGTGTGTACCTGTGCCTAACAATGAATTAGTACATGTACATGTACATGCATGCAGTAGAGAAAGTGTCAGTTCAATCCTGAAGTGCATTCCTTCACTTGTAAACATAGTTGTCGAGCTGCATCCTTAAAGCAAGCATCATTAAGTTTTGTACCAACTGAATGCAATCTTCAATAAGCAACTGTGCTTTATCAACTGGTACACTTTCCATATCTGGGTTGTCACACTCTTCACCTTAATCATCTTCACCGATTGTGCCTTCCTCTTCTAGATGAAACCATTGTCTCAGCATTTGCACAGCTTTGTCATTCGCTATCTTTGCAGCAGCATTAGCAACAACCTTAAGCCCCAGATTTACCAGCGTTTCATGTACAGTAGGAGTGGCTAAAGATAGACTGCAAAACGTATTGCACATTGCTTGAACTGAATCTGCATCAAATTTCTTGAAATAGTCTCGTTCAGTAGCTGCTAATTCAGTAGATTCATGAAGTGGGGACAGTGAGAATGAACCCAGCATCCAGATATTATGGAGGGTGAGATTTCATCCCAGGCTTCCTTCAGTAAGACAATTGCATCTCCTATGTGAGGTGGAGACCCATAGTCTAGACCCGCACATCCTGCTGGAAGTTGCTTCGCCATTGCTTGTAATTGAGGGTAGCTTTCAACTGTCTCTACCAACCTCGACAAAAGTTTGGTCTTGTAATGTGCCTTTAGCACAGCAATGACCCCTTGGTCTAATGGTTGGTACACTGAGGTCACATTTGGAGGGAATTTGAACACTTTCACCTGTCCCAGTGGGTCATCACAACTTGTGTCGTGACCAGAGAAGCCATCAACTAGTAGAGCCACACGGTCATGAGTGTACTGACGAATGGTGGGTAAGAACACCTCTTGCCACCATTTGCGATAGTTGTGTGTGTCGTTCCATGCAATCTTTTGATGATAGTATGGATGGCTTACTCTTAAAACAACGTGGATTTTTTGCGGTGCCTATTACTACTGGGGCCATTTTACAGCTTCCTGTTGCATTCACACACAGGATGATAGTAAGCCGTTCCTTGGCTTTCATAGCTTTAACGCCTCGTGCAACTTGACATGCATCCCCTTCGTCTGGCAATAAGTAACTACGATTTGGTATTGCCCTAAAAAATAAACCCGCCTCATCCATATTGAACACGTTGGAAAGCTGGTACTCCTGTAGCTCAGTTCTAAGCTGTAGGATTTCTTGATCCACTATCGCTATATCTACGTCACCAGCTTCTTCATGCAGCCGAACATGCTTTGTAACACCAAAGCGCCATCTCCAGTGGAAAAACCAGCTGTCAGAGGCCTTGAAGTCCAACACGTTACAACGACACGCATCGTACATCATACGCGCTTTTAACAAAGCTCTGGAAACAGGAATTGGCTTTGTGCCTCAACGAAGCTTCCTTAAGGAGCAAAACCACTCAAAAATCGAGTGATCAATCTCAGGATGCTTAGATTTATCTTTGGCTGCTTTTGAGTGCATTGGTATATCACCGTTGTTTATGTGCAATTCTATGGCATCTTTATGCTTACGAATATCGTAAACTTGCTGTCTACTGATGCCAAACTCCACCGCAACATCAAGAACATGTTTACCTACCTGCCTTCAGTTCTTCCAATACTTTCTTCTTTCTTACGTCGATACAGCGCCTTGTTATTCTTTCAGCTATGAGGCACGCACAAGTATACAAAAGTGGAAGGAATAATAAACGACCGGGCACGGGACAGAAATGGACGGAATAATAAACGAACACGCGAAGATCTGATGTGCGTTGACATGTTTCACTGTTGGCTACATCTGGAGTACCAGTAAAAATGCTTATTTCAAAGGTCTGTCCTGTGTCGATATGTGTTAATCGGGGCCACGGCTCCCCACTGTGTTAGTTACCCTATTTTATGCGCACTTCCAGCCAGACTATGGTTCAGCTTATCCGACTTATACTCACTTCCTGTGGTCCATCCGTGCTCGGACCTGTCTGCAATTTTGATCAACCGTATTCTTCTATTCAACATAGCCTCCGCTTCCGTCAGTTCCTTCACCGCCGCTGCCGCCTTTGGTCCTTCCATGTCTCCAATCTGCCAAGCCGCTTCTCTTACATGTTCGATGACTTCCTCCACAAATGCCATCTGAGCTACATTCCCCGCTCTTTTTATCGCATTTGATTCATGTTGCCTCGCTCGCTTCGATGCAATGCGGACTACTTCCTGCTGCTCAACCATCTCATTCTTGAATTCTTTTAAGCTCTCCATGAATGACGCCATCTCTGCTAGAATTACTTCTTGCAACTGTAACTGTGACCTCGACTGCGTATCGTCTCATCCGCCATCAGAGCCTCTGGTAGCCATTCCGTACAGCAGCCGTGCACACCTAACAGACAACAGACGCCTAGATTGTCTTAAACTTTGAAGACTCCACTCTATATACCCCACTACACGTGGCATATTGCATATTGCGCATACGCATCCCTGACACCAATCAACAACACTGCATATGATGCATCTCTATCAACTCCAATCAACAACACTGCACCTGATGCATCTACCAATCAACACTCCATTCAACCCAACTATGTACCATTGCTCGATGCACTTTGCTATATTCATATAGGAGCTTATTTTCTGTCTAATTCGTTCCTCAAATGACAGAAAAGTATATCTTCCTGGTTGCTGCATGTTGCCACATATTCTCGCCCCCAACTCCACATTTTTGGCAGTGGTGGGCGTAGCCTCGTTCAACTTCACCTCCTTTTGCTGTTCCAGAATAGGCGGTGTGGTTGCAGTAGGCCCACTACTGTCTGCTACTTTGGGGACTCTGTGGGCTCCTGTATGGACAAAATTTCTCTCTTGCTCCTCTTGCACGTGCAGGCCAGCCCTTGTATTCCACTCTTTGCTATTGACCTGCACCCACTCCGCTCTGATGTCGTACCTCGCTCTAAGCTGATTGAAATGTCTCTGACACGTTCTTCCAGCTCGACAATCGCTGATACTGGTCCTGTAAACTTCCCTACGACCCCTGGTGTCCAATCCTGGTTGCCACCTACATCTTTCACATACACCAGGTCATCTAGCCCAGTTCTTAGCCTTGGAGTCGTAGCTGGCTTTTTTTGTCGAGCCTGACTTATACTGACTTGGACAGGAACCGCTGTCCTGCTGGGACGAATGCCGTCCATCAGTGACAGGGAACGTGGTTTTCAACCCAGTAGCATCTCTGCAGGTGTGAGACCAGTTGTGGCGTGGGGCATCAGAATTATGTGAAGAGGAAGCGTGCTAAACTGGTCTCCACATCACCACTGGACTTGGTTAGGGCGGCCTTAAAGGTCTGAACTGCGAGTCTGCCAAACCGTTAGTTGCTGGATGGTAAGGGGTGACATGGTGGGGTGGATTCAGTTTCGGTTTACAAACTCCTTAATTTCACTGCTCGTAAAGGCACTCCCATTGTCTGACACCAACTGCTCTGGTATGCTGTGTGTTGCGAAAATGTTGCGCAGGAACCTGATTGCGCACAGAGAGGAGCAGAAGGACACAACCGCCACCTAATTAATTAATTACACGTGGTCACGATATCTTCTACTAGTTCTCTTGGTAGACAACCTATAAAAACCTTCCTTGAGTAGGTCTAACAAGCAAACAGGTGAAGGCAGGTTCTTGATTTACAAGTGTGTCTAAGATCGACCTTGTCAGTTAATTGTCTTTTTCCCCATCGGAGCCACCTCAGCCTTCAGTTCATCCTTTAGTTTCCGACCTTTGGACATCTTTTGAGGAACAGCCATAACCCCATTCCTTTCCATCATCTTCCTGTTTTCTTCACCACGTAGTTGGTGGTACTGAAGAAGTGTTGAGTCTCTTCGATGGTAAATGGTGATAATGTAAGTATCTGAAGCTTCTCCTGGTACGACTTACTCAGATGGAACTTGTCTTTCAGACTTTCCATCATATGTCTGTAAAAAGAAAGTTCATCAGCATCTTCCTTGGCTTTCTTTGCATCAAGCTCCTCTAGACCTTCAAATGATGTCTGGTAAGACTTCTCCTGCCTTCTCTTGAGGACAGCTGATGCCTTCTGAAATTAGTTTTGTGCCTAATGTAAACGCTGAGTACCAACTGTTCATGATAAATGATTTAATTTATACAACTGCCCTTATTACACATTCTTCTTGGCTTACCAAGTTTCACTGGACTTTGGTTCAAATACTGAATAACTTCATCAGTTTCAACCACATGAGCAACACTTTCATCAGAAGTTGACTCAGTTGAAGCAGACAAAGGGAGCTCTACATTCAAAGCTGATGTCGATGGACCAGGTAGGGGTACATCAGCAAGTGCTGGGAGGTCTCCAGGTGCATGGACTGACTTCTGCAAATTCGTCTTGCACAATGAGCACAGCTTCTCTCCTGGAACCAGTGAGGTGCCCACTTTCAGTGCACTTGGCCTACAGTCACTAGTGATCTCTCTTAGTGACTTCTTTCTTGGCTTGCTATCTTTGTACTGATCGAAGGCATTGCAGCACTATTTCTGTAACGCTGAGTATTTGTGCAAGCACACTTGCTCGTGATGTGAACAAATGTCATGAATATTGTTTGAAGCCAACTTGGAACACATTGAAAGCAGTTCAATCCCATCACTAGTAAACGTTGCGCACCCTTTGAATTTTAGTATTAAGCATCAAGGTTAGGGATGTATAAACTTTAACCATCCACACACTTGCTAATTATAGGACTGTAAAAAAATTTTCTCACACAGCCTTGTTTCTTGCAACTGTTCCCTTCCATTTAAAAAATTACCTGCTTCAATTAATGTATCAGTAAACCATGTTTCTCATTAGGGAATGTTTTTATTTACTCTGTTGTACAACGCAATCTCTATAAAGCTCGTTCTGATTCTCAATTGGTACTATATATACATGTGCCTATTGCATACAGCTGCTCGCTTCTTTACAGTGTTCAGTTTGTAACAAACATGGGCACTTGCTTTGCACACTTCTGATGAATATTTGCTCTCGGCCTTTGAAGTATTAAGATTTGTCTTTTGGCTACATTCTTTTGTTGACGCAAAGGCATTGTGACGAAAACTACTTCACACAGAAGCGCAGGATACCTAGCAACGACGTATTCTTATTTTATACAATCTACATGCACATTCAGCATTATGGAGCAATTACATGCATCAGCTACATGTACCATTATAAAACGGATTTAATGTACGAACGGACAGCATTCATTCCCACATGGTTCCCGCAAATAGTAGCTCTAAAGTGCTTGCATGATTTCTGTCACTTTTGATGCAAATGCATAATGAATACCTCAACAATTTTGACCAACTATTATTCACAGGAACTGAGCGGGAACCACAATCCCTGCTTGGAACCACCATTGTAATCTTGTTGATGTACAGCACCGTGGTTTAAGATGTACACATGGGGTTAGGCTAAGACCTTGATTTTTTTTTACGTAATGTTTCTCAAAATAGCCCAAAGTATCACATTTCATTAAAAACAATGTCGAATTGTTTGGATTTAGTTAGATGATTATTAATGTTGAAGCTAAAAAAAAGATGAATATTTTGAGTCATTATATTGTGACAGATCGGTGACCTGTTAAAAGCCTGAACGGGGCCATTCAGGAGTTTGAACTGTAATGTGTTGTAGGCACGAACTTTAGGTTAATTAGTCATGTGACGGTGTGGGTATATAAACACGTATCGGGCATTAAAATTGAGTTCTCCCAGAAAAGTAACTACGTGGAGGAGTTACGCGGTGGCAATCTTTATGTTAGGTTGCGGAGTGCGGGCAGCTTAGTTCAAGTGGAACTACAGGTCCGTCACATATACATGTATGCAACTGCACATTTAATGGAGCAAATGGGAAGCAAAATAAATATGTATTTAGATAGCGGTTTCTCTTATGTATAGAAAGATACCAAATATATAATGCTTTAGGCCTTTAGAATATACCTTTTTTTGCAACAAAAGGCTTGCTTAATGGCAAAATATTGTTGTAGGGCCTAACATTCATCGGCTAGGACAAACTAGAGCCCATTGATCAAAAAAATTGTTGCTGATATCATCTGGCATCCTGAAATACACGCCGACAGTGCCCCGCTTTCTGTTTAACACCTCTAATAAGGCAGAACTAAACGCTATCCACTTACGCGAGTGTATGAAAAACATTAATAACCCACAATAATTCATGCGCGCGCACATGCCATGGCTATGACAGGAAAAATTCCAATCATGGAAGCTTACAACAAGTATGTCTAGAAGTACATATAATATAAATATACATCATAAGCTTGTATGGGAAATGTATGCGTACATGTATGTGCATGGTTTGTTTGTTAGAATTATTTGTTGTATACCCATTGAATGCTATATGTACATTGTCAATGTGTTTCAGGTAAACCTGTTCTCCTTGAACAACCAAAGAAAGGTGGCGTGCGCTTAGTTTCTCACGTGCTCTACAGCCATGGAGGTACATTAATCATAGTAGGGGGGGAAACTGTGTTGTTTAACACACACACACACACACACACACACACACACACACACACACACACACACACACACACACACACACACACACACACACAGGTGGAATTCACTTACAGAGCATCCCAATATCTCGGTCATATCTTGATGACCCACCCTCAATCAGTGAAGGCTGGGGAGGGAGAGTAACAGACTACAGAATAACTGTATGCCATCAGTGTGTATGCCTGTTACATTTGCAATGCACTGTACATGTACCATTACGTGCTAAATTGTGTTAGGGTGTGGAACCATTTATAAATCAAAATCAATTATTTTAACTGCATGTAAGTTCTGTTGATTTTCTGGTTTGTTCTTATATGGGAACCAGTTAAGATCAATTCCTATATACATGTGTTTGCAAACAATTAAGTTTGTATTGTTATACTTCTGGGTATAGTGTAGTACATGTACATATGATGTCTATATGAGATACATGTATCATCAGCCTCCAGGGGGAAAAAAAGGCTTGTTTTTAATTCTCAATTTTTCATTAACCTGATTTTGAGAACTATCATTCATGGTTATGGCAGTGTGTTCTCTTAAACACAGGCGTTTTTTCACTCGAGGCATGAGCATGTATGCATTAATAAGTAAATACATGTATCAATGTACAGTACTAAATAATCCCCCATAGAAATGCATTTGGGACTATCAATATGAATAATGTAAATGTACTATACTGAAGACTGAAGGTTCATTTCACAATCATTTACAGTAGCCTTTAACCCTGTTCGTGTTAAGTGTACATGTATCTTCTGCTTAGCCATGGATATGTACTTTCTACATAAGCTTGTTGGTGTATCCTTTTTATTCAATACATAGGTGGATATTGTTTTGACTAAAGGAAATTTGATATTTCAAGTACCACTGTATTCATAACTGACCAAATACATGTACATGTACCTGTATATAGATAATTATTAACCTTAGGATCTGAAAATTGGTTACACACCCAAAATTTTTTGCTTCTTTCACAAAAATTGCAAATACACCCATACATTTATGCACAAGGACTTCAATCAATTGATACAAGAGAACATGTTATACCCTAACCCAATTGATAGGACTCAAATACCAACAATTTACCCTATGCAGAAAGGTAAGGCTTGACTGTGTGTGTGTGTGTGCAGTATATAAACATGAGGGGAGGAATTCTCTGTAACTTGGACATGACAAGGTGTGCATTTTCTTTACTTTGCTATCTGTAATGATTGTACATGATTCAATCAATGCCATTAAGGTACATTATGTAACACAACACAATATGAATATATGGGCTGTATTGACAGTCTTTACAGTGGAAGAATGTCTTTCTCTGTTTTCCTTCCACTATTGCTTTTCAACAGCTCTAAATAAGCTTGAGAGACAAACACGTCATTGGCCTGTCACGTATAACGATACTCTGATATATACCCTGGCTCAGGTTTGGCAAAACCATTGCTGCATCAATAAATCTATCATCTATCACAACCTTTCCTATTATTTAGGACTTGGACACACTCCCTTTTACTATTCCAAAGGAATCGATGAATGATGTAGAATTGGATAGCTGTAGAAAGGTATGTACATGTCAATCGTATTTCCAACTTACTTAAACGTCAAACCACACGCATGTTCATGTACATACTTCATGCCCCATAAGAAAAATAATGTGTCAAGCAATGATCATGATTGGATTAGTAAAGCATTATCCTGACATCATTAGGTTATTGTCTCTCTTCAAGAAAAAGAGAGCTCCAATGAACCATTATCTATTCCAAACAGTGGTGGAAGAAATAAAGGTGTGAAGAGGTATGTGGTTCATGTGGTATAGGTCACATAATTACACTCTATCATTAGAGAAGAACAGTATCGGGCACTTTGGAGTGAAATTGAGATGCTAGCTGAGCTACACAGCACAAATTCTGAAAATCACAGAATTCTTCACGAATTCATTTTGCAAGTACTATCGCATTCATCATCTGCTCAACCCCCTCGTAAAACTCCCGTTGTGAAAACAGGTGTGTACATGTTTATGGGCTTATTACTCATATGTGCATGTGTATTATGACAGCGTGTATTTATGATCTGTAAGTTCTAAAATGCTGGCTGTAAACTGCAGGTACCAGTGGATAGAGCTGTGTTCGCTGTTAATTTTCATATCTGAAACTGTCCAGAGTGCTTGTTTCTAAACTGAATGGTTATGGTGAAAATAAGTTTCGTAACTTATTGTGACTTTTTTTTCAAAAGTATATTTTTATTAAGTATAAGTAGCCTTAGTCCTTTCGCAATGCGATTGGTACTATGAGCTTAGATCTCTGGTATATTATTAGAACATAAACACAGATTGTTGTTTGTTTAGTTTGTAGTTAACTTGTTAAGGGCATACTTTCTCCTGTTGATAGTATATTAACATGTTCGGTTTACACAATCATACTAGGATAAATATTTGTTAATAATGCATGTTAATTGTGTTTGTGTTAATAATTTTTGTGCATTTCGCACATTATTTACATATATAAATATACTTTTAGGTAAATGTAATTTAACTTATTCCACCATAACTTTATTGCTTAGATGCAAGCACTCCAGTTTCAGATATGCACATGAAAGCAAACAAATTATGGTAGTTATTGGCAGGAACGCCTGTTAGGTAATGTTCTTAAAACCAGAAACACAAGAAGCAGTGCTGAAACTCATTCTGGCTAGTATGGAAGCCCAGCTCCATCTTCAATCTCCATCCTCCTCCATTTCACTCTACTGCTACGAAAACTGGTCAAATGTATATTGGCCAGGGGATTTGGTAATAAACATTTAGACCTAACTTGTTCTGAAGTCTAGATTAGATAGTTCCCTGCTGTGCAAACTGGAATAGAGTATGGATGCACATCCCACCAGTTATTCAAGTTGCACCTGCAGAGGCCTCCCCCCCACATTTATTTCAATTCACTGTGGTCCCGTCCTATGTGATGTTTTGTGCAAGCCCAGGTGCAGCAAAGCTTGCAAGTAATCGCTTTGAATCACAAGCCAATTGGTAGCGGGGATGTGAGGCGGGTCCCATTGCTAAACATTTTAATCTTGCTAAAGGGTCATTCCAAAAACGTTTTTACCACCCTAATGTCAAATCTGCATTATATTACCCATATTTATTATCCACTTAGAAACATATACTTTCACAATACAATTGTATGCTCTATCACTCTTTGTTTACCAGATACACTGCCTTTGAATAATTAATCATTTTTTGCTTTGAATGACTACTGCTTCCCCCTTACAATTGGCATGCTCATTTTCTGTGCACAGAAGGAAGGGTTTTATGGGAACACACCCTTCAGCATGTGAATGCACATTGTTGGTAATAAGGGGGAGTGGCAATACATCCATTTAGCATAAGGTTGTAACATAGCCAAAAATAATTAAAAATTTATGACACCATTCTTTGTTTGTTAGATAGCTGCCGACAGTTAACAGCTTTATGTGAATTCGACTTTTTGGGATACTGATCACATGGTCTGGGATTTTGATTCAAAAGCCAGGCTGCCATATTTAATCTCCCTTTTGCATTCACATCAATCACTTCATCAAAACAAAACAACCACAAAGTAATTGTTCAATTACTTTGTGGTTGATTTGTTTTGATAAAAGTTTCAATAATGTGATTGATATGAATGCCAAAGGGAGATTAAATATGGCAGCCTGGCTTTTGAATCAAAATCCCAGACCATGTGATCAGTATCCCAAAAAGTTGAATTCACAGAAAGCTGTTAACTGTCGGCAGCTATCTAACAAACAAAGAATGGTGTCATAATTTTTTAATTATTTTTGGCTATGTTACAACCTTATGCTAAATGGATGTATTGCCACTCCCCCTTATGACCAACAATGTGCATTCACATGCTGAAGGGTGTGTTCCCATAAAACCCTTCCTTCTGTGCACAGAAAATGAGCATGCCAATTGTAAGGGGGAAGCAGTAGTCATTCAAAGCAAAAAATGATTAATTATTCAAGGCAGTGTATCTGGTAAACAAAGAGTTATAGAGTATACAATTGTATTGTGAAAGTATATGTTTCTAAGTGGATAATAAATATGGGTAATATAATGCAGATTTGACACTAGGGTGGTAAAAACGTTTTTGGAATGACCCTAAAGGTAGGTTCATAGCTCTCTGTACTCGTGGGATCTGTTGGGGAGTATCGATGTGTATAGTAGGACAGAGTATTTCTGGCTCTCCCTCACTCGTTCCATGGGTAACTTGATCTCCATTAGCGACCGGACAATGCGCAAGACGTTCTCCCAGGACAACCATTTCCTTACACATCAAGATGTTGCCAGCACAAGTCTCTGGCATGCAGCCGCTGGTATGATCGACACCATGGCTTGACAGTGGACAAGATCTCTCATTGGAGGCCTTCAAGTACCTGAGCACTGGAAGGATAGCGAGCAGTAGTAAATGCGACGTGAATGCCTGAAGAGACCTGGCTACCGGCGTGTATCCTTTGATAGTGGCATGGCCCAGTGCATGTGCCCTGTCTGACTGCAACCAAAACATACATGTACATGTACATGTACCATGGGTCGATGAACCTCAACACCCTGGCTATCGGGGTGGTGGCCAGTGCCGAAATCAGTAGCAAGGCAAACGCTTCTTGCTGGAGCCGGTGGCTTGTGTCTGTCCCCGTCCATGCAGTGTCCGACTTCCTCCTCTTTGCGGCCACCCTGGAAAGAAAGCGAGCAGTAGCAAATACAGTGTGAATGCCCGAAGAGACTGGCGTGTATCTTTTGTTTTTTTATTGTGGCGTGGCCACTTGGCATGTGCCCCATCTGACCACAACCAAACCATCCATGTACTATGGGTCGATTGACCTCAACACACACACACACACACACACACACACACACACCCGGCTTTCGTGGCGGCGGGCAGTGCCAAAATCAGCAGCGAAGCGAACGGCTCCTTGCTGGAGCCAGAGGCTTGGGCCTGTCCCCATCCCCACACAGTGTCCAACTTCCTTCTCTTTGTGGCCACCTCCCATTCCATCGCCCTCTCTGTCCGCTCCAACTTTCTTTCATTATCAAAGTTATTCGCCAAATCATTATTATTTGAAATAAACAATCTGCACCCTAATTGGTGATTTTAATAAAAACATGACCTTACCTTGACCATCACCATTGATGTAGAGGTTGGTAGCCATAGTTACTATGGGGTTTGCAGGCAAGAGGATGATGGGAGGGTAGGGGAGGGTGCATCTAACAACTTTCGGTTATTGTTTGGCAGATTTGTTGCAATTGTTCCTATATGCTTTGGCAATGGGATTGTGGTCGATCATTAGGGGGAAAAAATCATTACACAAATGAAGAAACAACTACCGACTACCTGCCTCTAGAATACATTCTGATTATCACTGAATCAACGTACTCTCATATTGTGTGCAATGTAGTCCAGTATCTTAACCACCGCCACCAATTCCCTCCATGTAGAACTCTGGGCTGCTTCTCCTGGCAACCAAATATCCTGTGCAACATGCAGGCCATGCTCCACTGTATACCTCCAATAGCCAGAATATCACTTGCATCGAAATACAGCATGCCACCTAACTGCTGAAGGGCTAAGCCATATAGGCTTGGCATTATATTGGGCCATACATGTACAACTAGATGATCTCCAAAACTAACTCCCGCTGCACACCTCGGTTGATCTCTTAATCATTTCATCTTCTCACCTCCCAGAGTTACAGTTCTTTGCCTACAACTTTAGCACTTTGATATGTCTCATTCTTTCCTTGGTTGCGCATGTCGCTTCATACTGACGTTCTGCTTTGCCTTGCAATACTCCTCAAACTTTTTGAAAAGTACGTCTACCTTGTCCTTTTCCTCGTTGGTTATTGTCATGGTGCTGTATATGTCTCTGCCAGACTGACCAATCAGATATAAGAAAGCACGGCACTTTTCAGACTTTGCTAGCTTACTGAACTGTTCCATTGCTTGTCTCCGTTTCCGCCGTTTTTCCGGATCTGAAAAGCTATCTGTGGTAGAGGTCGAGCCCACTTGGAACATCCTTCCCATTCCTGACACAATGTAATATCCTCGTATACACCGAGTCACTATTGCATCGATTCCAATAGTTCTCAGCACAAAGCACATTACACACAAAAAGAACAGAAGGACAAATCACGCATTCAATCAATAATAATACTACACTCACCATTTTTATATTTTATGATTGTTTATTGCCTGTATGACCATTTCACAAAATTTTGCCCTGTATTTATTTTGATTGTAAGTGGTAATATCCATGGAGTTGTTTTCTCACAGTCTTATCTGGTTTGTTTACATGTACGTGTAAATTGTTTTCTCCTCTGTAGAGAATGGTGGACCTCCAATATCTGTTTCTTCCACACCTCCAATCCCACCCATGACTGTCAGTTCCCACGAATTAGCCTGGGCTGATTTAGATAGGTACCAGCTCATGACAGAGAGGGAGAGAAAAGACACTAACCAGGGTGACACTAATAATGATCATGGAGCATGGAGGATGGCTGGCCCCCCTTCCATCCCCCCATCACAACAAAAACCCATGCCTGTACCAGGTATTTGACCTTGTTGTAATTTTGGGACCCATGTTCATATCTACACATTTCCACAGCAAAGCCTGTGTCTTCACTTCTTTCCATATGGACAACAAGGCAGAGATGCAAGGGTGGGTCACACCCTGAGTTTGCAGGACGTCTTGTTCATGGGCCCAAGGCAGAACTTTATCCATCTTTAGGTAGCAACACAAGGTGAGGAACTTTATGAGATGATGATCTGTAGCTGCCATTCAGTTTATCTGGTCTTTAGTGTTGTGCCACCATCTGAGCAGGAGGACTAGAGTCAATTGATTGACAGACAATTACACTGGCAGTTTAAAGAACACTGAATATTTTCTTTGTTTGTGTGATCTGCATGTTATAATGGTACAGTACTTGAAGTGTGGAAGTATAAACCGGCACTATTTACTCAAGTAGGCAGGGAGCTACACATGGAGATTAACCAGGTCTGTCATTGCTTGCAAAACAAGTACTAATGGTGGGTCATCTAATTTAGGACAACATTATATGTTAGATGATTAGTTATTACTGCATGGTCAGCTCACAACTACCAAAAATGCCACAAAAGATGGCATTGTCCAAATTACAATTGGAAGCACTCTAGAGGGGAATTTACGATCATTTCATTTTTACCACAATGTGCTCAGTTCTGCAATGCGTTTTGGAACTTAGACCTGTACATCAATTTATGCTAGACCAAGGTGGGATTTAGTGCATTGCTCTCATTCACCAAAACATTAAAAACATCTACCTAAACAAACACGCAATGGAGCTTTGTGGCCTGGGCAACCCTGCGGAGTTTAATCAAGAGTGATGAACAGGTCTAGAACCCATCTGGTTACAAACATAAGACTGCATGAGTGCCTTTGGCATTCATCCTATTCATTACGTTTCTCTTTGTATTTAAATTTGTATTTCTATTGGAGCCTTTGCTTTTTCTAAATTATCATTTGTTTCAACGTGCAATTGTCATTTGTTTCAACAAATGCAGGCACACACATACACACCATGTAATTATATATATAAGTGTGTGCATGTGCGTGAGTCTGTGGGTGTGTGTGCATGTCCATGCGTATGTCTAACAGTGCAACAAGTGACCTGTTGGTAATAAATTATATTTACCAGAGCGGAGAAACACAATAAACGTACTCTAGATCCGGTCAATTGGTTTCATTGAAAGTACACGTTTGGACATTGTGGCCTAGGCAGCCCCGCTATTAGGGGGTTAAATCAAGAGAACAGGTTTAGTTACAAGTGTCTGGTGTTGCCATGTGTACTTCATACACACGCACACACTTACGCCATGAAGCCTACAACAGGGCTGAACATCCCACAAATGAACCTGTTTAATGACACCAATTTTCCACTTAATTCACTGCATATATATATATAATTATTTGGATTTACAATGTATTTCCTATTAAGCAAATGCGATGCAAATGTGTTAGTAAATATGATAGTAAGTATTTCATTTACTATAGCGGGAAAATGTCACATATACACATTTGCACCATATTTCAATTATAGTAAATACAATCCACATTAATATGCAGTGGGATCATATAATTTGAAAACCTAATGGAAAACATATGCGCGAGGTCCCTCCGTAGATCTTACATATGTACTGATCTCTTATTCTTTACTCGACAACTCGAGTCACTGCAATGCTTAAAATAATACACATATTTACTTACTAAACCTGTTTGATATATATGTACTAAGATTTTTACCCTTTATGGATTTATATTTATACAGGGTGTCCACGAAAGAAAGCAACGCTTTTAAATGAATATACCATTTAAAAGCGTTGTTTAATGGGACTGTCAAATATATGAAGGACGTTTAATCAAATACGAACTGTATATATCTGCATTATTTATTCCATTAGCTTTAACGGTTCAAAATATAAATCAAATAGCTTAAGATTAATTAACTTGACACAATAATGTACGACACCTTGTAATGAAACTGAAGAATAACCTTGATGAAATTATCAATTTTGACTGCTGTTTTACTCATTAAAATAAAACAAAACAAATCAAACTTGAAAATGTTAGCATTTTCAAGTTTGATTTGTTGCTTTGTTTTATTTTAATGATATGACCACCACAATTTTAATTAGTTTTAATAATTCACCATTACATACGGTGTTTTTTTAATAAAAGGCTAATTAGTGATGGTTATTAAATTTTAATTTGTTATCCCATAACAGCTTCAACGTGAATAGCCAGTCATAATTCACTATTGATCTTAGTGACTTCAAATCAGTGCTGTTCCACCATACATTCAGATCTTGCGTTACTTGTTAGTTATTATCTCTAACCATAATCTTGAATAACTTTGATAATATAGCTAGGGCTTTGGTTCTGAAGGTTTGATCCAATTGGTATGTGGCTAACTACTGCACTTATGTAATAGAAATCAAGCACTTAATGAATTTCAATCCTAAGTTATGATTTCAAAACGTTGCATTTTTTCATGGTCACCCTGTATAGCATCCAAATTGAAACTACAAACTATTATTGCAATCGACTTCCTACTTTCACGACACCATTTCAATATGTGCACGTATATTTTATTAATAAGTACCTTATTTATTAAGGGGTATCAATGTTGCGAGCTTGGAGTTTTGAAATTTCAGTCTGATGGAAAATATTCACACTTATTATTCAATGTGTATTTTCCACAACAACAAACATTTTCATTTATAAAAATATAAACAATGACATGCATATGGAACGTTCTATGGGAAAATGGGTCTTGTGGATTATATTAATGCTATCAGGTTCCTATTTTAAACACAACATATCACACCATTACAATATGTGAAAATCCATTTTGGTACGGGGTACCGATGTGTATATTGATCCAGTCAACGAACAGTCTGTCTATCAAAGGCTAACTCTAGGTCTACTCAAAGCCGACCACGCACACAATACCCAAAAAAACTGATATTTAATAATATCTACATTATTACATCACACGAGTAATAGATGATTAACTCAATTAAATGTCACACATCCTCCCCCCTCAGTTGACGAGTGCTGACTTGTCAACTCCAAAATCCTTGTACGTGCTGCCACAGCAGCATCTCTTCTTCGTCATCCCTGTTGTGTATCACTGCGATTGTCAGTCACATCAGTTGCTGTAGCGACATGAACAGGAA
This sequence comes from Eunapius fragilis, assembly GCA_963681505.1. Classification (NCBI taxonomy): domain Eukaryota; kingdom Metazoa; phylum Porifera; class Demospongiae; order Spongillida; family Spongillidae; genus Eunapius; species Eunapius fragilis. The sequence continues at coordinate 10,424,865 of OY811971.1, forward strand.
TCTCGACACAATTAAATTCAAGTAGGTAGAGGAGTTGATCATGAACTGGATGCTGAAGAGTTGAAAGCTTGTCTGCTCCAGATCTCACTCAAGGTCTTCCACTACAGCCATTTTCCACAATGTTCGCAGAAGATCTTCATCATACACAAGTACCACATCTCCAACCGCAATGGTATTAGGTGAATTCTGGACATGGGCGTAATGGTGCGTTTCCGTTAGTTCAAGGAGGTACTCTCGTCGCCACCTCACCCAGAAGTGGTTCAAAATGGTATTCAAATACTGCATTCTGCGAGTGAGATCAGCCCTTGATATCTCGTATCTGGATCTCTGACATCCTCAACAAAAGGGTCTGGGTAGCTAGCCAATCGTCGTCCACAATTAGGTGGGACGGAATCAGAGGTTCATCAAGGTCTTCAGTTGAGACATAAGAGAGCGGTCGTGAGTTCAATGTAGCCTCAGCTTCAGTCACCACTGTTTGTAATTCGTCTGATGTTGACTTGGCAAGGAGTGCGGAAATTAGCTCCAGCCGTGGTATTGTCTGTCCCTGGATGGGTGCCACTCTAGTCTTCGATGCCACCAAACAGATATGGCACACAGACTCTCTCTTCATCATTAGGTAAACTACAGCTGCATACGCTTGTAGCGAGGCATCACAGAATCAAATTAAGTTGCAGTTAGTAGAGTGTCTGTCCATGCATTGGAAATAACATCTTGCCATAGTAATCAAGCATGCTACTCTTCAATGTCTCCCATCTCTGTAGCAGTTCACCTGAAATGCCTTCGTCCCATCAGAGTTTTGCTTCACAAAGTTTCTGGGCAAGTATTTTTAACTGCAAAGTCACTGGAGAGATAATCCCAAAAGGGTCGTAAATTTGGGTAGCTAAGCTGACTATGCTCCTCTTTGTTGGCTCCAATTCGTGCATCAGTCGTATGACAAATGTGACATCAGAACTAAGCTGATCTTTGACCAGATTCCAGTTAATGCCTAGCACCTTCTGTTGGCCTTGTACGTATGACGTCTGCATATTCCCAAGCGTATTATGAGAGTATGACCCATCTTCTTCAGCAACAGGATGACGGGTTGCAGGTGTGTCTTCTTCTCGAATTCCGTTATTGGCTCTATCTCAAAGAATATAGCATGATTCGATATCAGCTTCCTCAGATTAAACCCTCCATTGCTAAGTATGTGCTTTGTCCATGTGTATGACTGGTATGCTCCTTCTGTGTCATCTGCACCACTGACGATGTCGTCCACATAGATTGATCGCAGAAATTTTTCGACAAAAGCTGGGTCTTCCTTGGAGTGTTTCGTCATATGGTGCCTTATAATGTTGCATTCAACAGAAACAGACTGGACAAGACTCCAAATGTAACTCTCATGAAACAAAGCACAACTATCTGGGGCATGCTCTTCTTCTCAATGCTGTCTATCCACATGAACCAAAGTACATCTCTGTCTTCCTTTGCAATGGAAACCATGAGGAAATCGTTTTCTATGTCCGCCACAAATGCTACCCTATGCACATGAAATCGCAGTATTATGTCATGTATGCATTGTCCAAAGGCAGGTCCAGCATATAGACAGTCATTCAAAGATGCTCCATTTGTTTTTGCTGAGGCATCATAAACAATGCATAGTTTGGTAGTGGTCTTGTCCCTTTGGATCACTGGGTGATGAGGGATATAATGCACCTTGGATGTAGTTGGAGAGAATGGAGCCTTTACAACTTCTACAATGTCGCTCGCAATCTGGTTCCTGATGATTGTGTCATATTCTCGTAGGATTTTGGGATCATGTTGCAACCGTTTTAGAAGGCCCGAAAGCTTTCGTTGACTAAGATCAAAGTTGTTAGGGAGTGTTGCATGAAGTTCCTTCCAGGGTAACCTTACTTGATATCTCATTCCATCATAGGACACAGTCTCTAGGAACTTATCATATAGTGATGGTTCTTTGTCTCGAATCCCCAATGTTTCCAGGTCCCAGAACTGCTTCAGCTGTCTCTGCAGGTTCATGTCTTCATACTGCATTGGATCATGGCTGACGTGGAGTGCAAGTGATGTGTTCAGCTGAGTGACATAACTTCCATGGCATGGTGCACGTGGAAGACTCCTTATCGGTCCAGAAAGTGTCCATCCAAATTCAGTTTAAAGAGTGGTGAGTCCTCCTGCAGAAAGTGAAGGAGGTTGCCAGTCACAATTTGCCAGTAATAATCGCACCCGATTAATATATGTCCACCTCTGTAGTAGTAATAGTTAATTGGACATCATCACGTGAGATCAAATCATCTAGTGATCAGTGAACTATAGGCTAGGAGCGTGCTTTGTGACTGTTGTGTATCGATTACAATCGGCCTAGTGCTCGGTTCATCATCCTCGCGTTGTCAACATTACATGGTGTCAGAAGTGTCTATCCACAATGGAGCAACTAAAACCACCGCGCGAAATGGATTTTGCAACTACTGATAGCGTGTCTTTGGCAGAAAAATGGAGACGCTGGAGGCAAACGATGGAGCTCTACTTGAGCATACCAGACAAACCAGAGAAGGAAAAGTGCAATATATTCCTGTATCTCATTGGACAGACTGGAAGAGACATTCACAGCATCATGACTCTGGCTAACGAAGAAAAAGATAAAATCGAAGTACTGTTCAAAAAGTTTGAGGAACACTGCCTTGCACAGCAAAATGTAACCATGGAACGGTACAGATTTCACATGCGTTGCCAAAGGAAAGATGAGACGGTGAGTCAATTTGTAACCGTGCTCAAGCTACTCGCTACCAGTTGTAAATTTGGTGAGCTTATGAATGACATGATCAAGGATTGCATTGTGTGCGGAATTAGCTCTGAACATGTCAAAGAGAGGCTATTGAGGAAGACCAACCTTACATTGGAGAAAGCAATAGGTATCAGCCAAGTGGATGAAGAGTCAAAGAAGCAAGTGAAAATTCTGAAGGACGAAACAACCACAGTGGAATCAACAATGGCAATAATGAAAGACAAGGAGGAGCAGAATGGCCGAAACATCACAGAGGTGAAGAAATAGTAAGAAATCAACACAGGTGCAGAAATCTGGCACTTCACACAAATGGGGTGAGTGCATTGCATTTGGCAAAAAATGTCTCAAATGTGGCAAACATGGTCATTTCGCTAAGTGCTGCAGGGCACCAAGAAGAGTGGAGACAATTACAGATGTGGCAGATCACTCCCAATTCGTAGGAGGAAACAAAGGCAGATACTGATGAGAATGGACGTTATGTAACTCTGAACACACAAGACACACCAGTCAGATTCAAGGTCGATACAGGCTCACAAGCAAATATCATCCCACACTCCATTTTCATGAAAATGGAAAGTAGACCCAAACTGAAGCCGACAAACACGAAACTAATAAGTTACACCGGTGAAGACCTCAAGATATCAGGATCATGCAAATGGAGATGTGGTAAAAAGATGTTAAGCTTCTTCATGGTAAGAACAAATCAATGTCCCATCCTCGGTTTCGAGGCTTCACAGGAGTTGAACCTCATCAAAGTGGTAATGGATGTGACGAAACAAGAAATAGATGGTCTAATAACAGAATACTCGGCAGTCTTTGAGGGATTGGGATGCCTAGACCAGCCTTATCACATAAAGATAGACAATACTGTGCAGCCCATAATATGTCCTCCACGGAACATCCCTGTGGCACTGAGAGAGCGTGTTCGAGAGGAAATGGAGAAGTTAGGAGTACTGAAAAAGGTAGAAGAACTGACAGTGTGGGTGAACTCACTAGTAGTGGTTGAAAAACACAAAACAGGAGAGCTATGGTTATGCCTTGACCCCAGACACCTAAATAAGGCAATACAAAGGGAACACTTTCAATTGCCCACAATAGAGGACATTGCCACTCGTCTAACAGGTGCTAAAGTGTTTCCACACTGGACGCCAACCATGGATATTGGCAAATTCCTCTGGATCTGGCAAGTCAACCACTGACTACTTTCAATACACCATTTGGAAGATACTGCTACACCAGGATGCCGTTTGGTGTCAAATCGGCCCAAGATATATTCCAAAAAAGGATGGTTCAACATTTTGGAGATTTACCAGGAGTAGAGACAGACATAGACGACATATTGGTATGGGGAGTCACCAAGGAGGAACACAACCAGAGGCTAAAGGCTGTAATACAGAGATGTAAGGACATACACATGACACTGAACAAGGAGAAATGCAGTTTTGGGTCATCCAAAGTAGTGTATCTGGGTCATATAATCAGTGCAGAAGGAATATCTCCGGACCCAGAAAAAGTAAGGGGCTGGAAGCTGTTCAAAGCCCTGGGTTGGATGCCAGTGATATTGCTGCTTCGGAGCTCTACTGGATACGAACTTGTCAAGAGACTTTAGTTCAAAGTGACAAGTTCAAGGAATGGAAGTCACAGTTTGGGCTGTTCTTGGACAATGCAGGGTTATGGAGTTGCAAGGGAAGATTGGAAAATGCGAACTTACCAGCAAGTACAATACATCCAATACTTCTACACAATCAGCATCACTTTGTGTCTCTTCAAGTATTGGACTGCCCCAGACGCATCATGCATGGTGGTGTAAAGGAGACATTAACAGAGCTCAGGATGACGTTCTGGATTGTGAAGGGGCGGAGCGTCATGAAGAAGTTGTTGCGCCAGTGCACAATCTGCGCACAGTTTAATAGACGAGCATACAGTGTGCCTGAGTCCCCTCCAATGCCAGAGTTTCGGGTACAAGAATGTGTGCCATTCTCCTATGTTGGGCTGAACTATGCTGGACCTCTGTATGTTAAGATCAAGGAAGTTGGGGTGAAGGTCTGGATTGCATTGTTCACATGTGGTGTGAGTCGAGCTCTTCATCTGGAGTTAGTACTGGACATGACGACTGAAGCGTTTCTGAGATGCTTCAAATGTTTTGCTACACGAAGGGGCACACCATTAAAGATCATCTCTGATAACAGCAAGACATTTAAGTCAGCTAACAGAGAGTTACTTCAAATCCAGAGTGACCCAGTTTTCAAGAACTTTTTGCCCAGTTACACATTCAATGGTGTTTCAATGTGGAGAAGGCCCCATGGTGGGGTGGTTTTTTTGAGCGACTTATCCGGTCGGTGAAGAATTGCTTGAAGAAGGTTGTGGGTAATGCCACACTGACAATGGATGAACTGTCAACAGTGATTGCAGAAGTGGAGGCAGTCTTGAATTCAAGGCCTTTTACATACATAGCAGCCGAAGAGATTGAAGAACCTCTAACTCCGGCACACCTACTCACAGGGCGTCACTTAATTGGACTACCAGATGCAGAGACTGTGCTGGAGATGAATGCAGACCCTGACTTCTTGGTGCCTAGTGACTGCCCCAGTATCACTGCCCGAATGGAACATATCCAACGTCTGCTTAAGCACTTTTGGAAGCACAGGAGAGATGAATATCATGTTGGGCTGAGGGACATGCACAGATTCAACATCACAACAGGTGGTAGAGGACGCCACATTGCACTGGGTGACATTGTTCAGAAGCCTACCCCAGAACATACTGGAAGTTAGGAAGGGTGGAGAGACTTATCAAAGGGCGCAATGAACAGATCAGTTGTTTGAGTTGCATCCAGATCGGGACAACTACACTTAAGCGACCGGTTCAACTACTGTATCTGCTTGAAATAAATCATGCAGACCATGAGGAAGCAGAATCTGAACCGATGAGGAGAGGAGCTGAGCAGCAAGACGTGTTGAGAAGGCTACCCAGAAGAGGCGCAGCGGAGGTGGCCAAGCTGAGGATCAAAGCACAGTCACAGTATCTCAATGAATCTAACTCTGAAATTGGCTAGTTGCCACTAGCCAATTGGGGGAGTGTCAGAACTTAATTAATTGTGTCTTTTGATTATGTAATTGTGTATTGCACATGATCTGAGAGAAAGGAATTGCAACTGCCAGTGAATCAAGTAGTGAGCGATCTCATAGAACATCGAGGTTTGTACACACTGTGTAAGTTAGGGAAAGTACGTGATTGCACAGACTACCGGTTGCCCAGATAAAGGTTTGCATATCAATGGCACTGAAACAAGTTGTAGATCCACCACACTCCCGTTTCTGGCATCCAGCACAACACTAACAATGTCGCAAGTGTATCTTCTCTGTTCTTCGGAACCAAAGGTCTTCACCAACATAGTCTCTGTTTGTTCTGGTTGTAGCTGCAGTAATTCCTTGAGAAGATTTGTCATATATGATCGTTGGCTTCCACTGTCCAGGATGGCTCTGATCTGTGTCGACAAGCCAGAATTAAGAGGGTTGCTTGCCCTTGCCTTTGCAGTCTGTAGCAAAATAGGCATCTTTGTAGATACATACATGGACAGCCCTGGAGCTTGTGGAGTTGGATCAGTAGTTGGAACAGTTGACCTGACAGGTGCACGTGGTGACTGGGAGGGTTTTGCCAAAAAAAACTCGATGCCGAAATCCTTGACCTCGTGAAGGAAGAAGACGAGATCATGGAGGAAATTGAACAAGCTGACATTGTTCACGAAAAAATTGAATAATCCATTCTGGACATTGAAGAAGCCCTAGGGACCTATGAACAAAGGATTACGCCAACGCAAGTGCGGTCACCTGATACACGAGCAGCTGCGAACACTCGGGATGAACCACATACGCCAACTGAGGACCCTTCTAATGAGAGCGAGATCCCAGTGCAAATTAATTCATCATCACGACAACAACCATCTACGGTAACCAGAACAACTGAACCTGAGCAAAATCGTGAACATCAATCTCCTCAGACCCAAGATAAGATTGTTAGGTCACGTGAATGTAAAGTTAGGCAGTTAGGCTCCCCAAGCTAACACTAAAAAAGTTTGACGGTGATGTAACTGCATGGACATCATTTTGGGATTCGATGCCAGGGTTCGATTTGTCGACGCCATGTGTCCGTCGCGAATTCTTCGCTTTCTGGTCAAGTTCTCGTTTTCTGCCATTTTGACTTGTGTCTTCCCGGCTCGAAGGACCAATGTAAAATATCTATGTTGATCTAGTCAACGAGCAAGTCAGGCAGTCTGTCAATCAAAGGCTTACTCTAGGTCTACTCAAAGCCGACCACGCATGCAACTGATATTTAATAATATCTACATTATTACATCACACGAGTAAGAGACGATGAATGTCACACACGACATTACGAGTTCCGATACCCCATAGGGTTCAAAACGCCACATCTTCAAGTAGGAATTGGTTCAAATTCGGTACATGCGTAGAAGGTCATGTCGCTATTGATTTGTTCTGTTCATTAATTTTTACTTTATCTGTTACGGAGATATGGCTGTGCAAAGTGCGTGCATGGTTTCCCGCTCGGTTCGCACTAATGATTTAGGCACTTACCTCGCATACATTGAATGTCTACTGTAGGGCCAATTATTTTGGAATGGTATAAATTTTGGAATGATGCGTTTGGTAGCAGTAATACGTAGCATGGTTAGGAACACGACTCCATTTGGAGGTACCTGTGTGGTGTACCTATGTACATCCTTACATCCTTAACAATGGTAAATCCGAGCAGGTGAATTAGTGTTCCAACATTTTTACCATTCCAAAATAGTTGTCCCTACAGTAATTCACTGGCCCGAATCAAGCGGGAAACTGTGCACGCACTTTGCACAGCTATATCTCCGTATTAGGAAATGGATAATTTAACAAACAGAACAAATCAATAGCAACAGGACCCTTCTACGTATGTACCAAATTTGAGCCGATTTGGACGTTCCTGTTAAAAATAGGAACCCGATAGCTTTAATATTTCGGGGCAGTGTCCAGCTAAATCACCCTTCTGGATATTTTTTCAGGTTTTCAAATTCTTTTCAATTCCCGTGAACTCCAAAGAGCTTCTATCAAATGGTCCTTACGCATTTAAATGACTCTCCATCATAAAGTTATTAGGCACTGAATTTATAATTAGCCATACATTTCAATGCGAGTGTTACTTTTCTTTTGCTTGTCCTGGAAATTTTGATAAAGTACCACAAGGGAGATTTTGCTGAACACAGTTCCATATATTGATTTGCTATATATAAATCCACAAGACCCATTTTCACATAGAACGTTCTATATGTATACGGAACAGTGTCCAACAAAATCACCCTTGTGATACTTTTTCAAATTTTGACAAGCAAAAGAAAAGTAACGCTCGCATTGAAATGTAAGGCTAATTATAAATTCAGTACCTAATAACTTTATGATGGATAGTCCAATTTAGGATGCGTAAGATCATTTGATAGCTCTATGGAATTCACAAAAAATTTGAAAACTTGAAAAACTACCCAGAAGCGTGATTTTGCTGAAAAGTGTCCAACAAAATCACCCTTATGATACTTTATCACATTTTCCAGGACATGCAAAAGAAAAGTAACGCTTGCATTGAAATGTATCACTATTTATCAATTCAGTGCCTAATACCTTTATGATGGATAGTCCAATTAAGGATGCGTAAGGACCATTTGAACGTTCATGGGAAATCATTTGGGAGTTCACGGAAAATCTAAAAATTTAAAAACTTGAAAAACTATCCAGAAGGGTGATATTGTTGGACACTGCCCATATATATATATATATATATATATATATATGTATTAATATAAAGAAAAAGGTGAAAAGGATGTGCTGCTCATCAAACCTTAGACCACATTTCTAGAGCCTCTCAAACACAGGCTAGCTGATCTTCAAGATTGTAAATAATAGTCTGGTTCTGACTAAACCAACTGTTTCTGAGTAAGATTTCACCCATTTGAGTAGTAGCTATATGCTTTCTGAAACAACACAAAAGATGTAAAATGACCAGAGGATCTTAAACTGCTTTCTGATTAAGCCTCTTTCTATTGCTCAAGGACTGCACAATGGAGATCAGTATCGATGACACAAATATCAAACAATGCCTGACTACACTCTTCGAACTCCCAGGTCAAATTAACAAAGTGAATTAATTGACAGCTTATGTATGACCCGGGCGAGCTCAAAACGTTGTTTTGAGTTTCAAATGTAGATGGCTGGTGAACGAGAAGACACTTCATTTGTACAGCTGGCTCAGCAAGCAGTACAAATAGAGCTCCACAAATGGATGCCCCTGGTAGCTCCACAGCCACCAGTAGACACCCCTCTCCTCCAGAGTCACCAGTAGACACCCCACTCCTCCAGAGCCATCAGTAGACACCCCACTTCTCCAGAGCCACCAGTAGACACCCCACTCCTCCAGAGCCACCAGTAGACACACCACCCCTCCAGAGCCACCAGTAGACACCCCACTCCTCCAGAGCAACCAGTAGACATCCCACTCCTCCAGAGCCACCAGTAGACACCCCACTCCTCCAGAGCACCCAGTAGACATCCCACTCCTCCAGAGCAACCAGTAGACATCCCACTCCTCCAGAGCAACCAGTAGACACCCCACTCCTCCAGAGCCACCAGTAGACACCCCCCACTCCTCCAGAGCCACCGGTAGACTCCCCACTCCTCCAGAGCCACCAGTAGACACACCACCCCTCCAGAGCCACCAGTAGACACCCCACTCCTCCAGAGCCACCAGTAGACACCCCACTCCTCCAGAGCCACCAGTAGACACCCCACTCCTCCAGAGCCACCAGTAGACACCCCCTCCTTCAGTGGATGCCCCCACCTCTATCAGTACACCTCCCACCAACACACCGGGACGCCGTCATCCTCTGACTAGTAGACGCCTCAACTTCCACTTATGGACACCCTCTTCCACCTCCATCAGTAACACTGCCCCCACCTCTCCATGTATGGATTCTCTCCTCTTTCTCCACCAGACGAAGCCCACACTACTGGGGATGTGGAGACGGAAGAGGAGGGGTGAAGGTGGGAGTATCTATTGTGGAGGAGAGGGGGCATCTTTGGCGCCACTCCACCTGTTGCAGATCCAGCTAAGAAGATCAGATTGCATCATTTCATTATCACCCACTGACTGTGAATACTGGTGCTCATATAGCTTCTTGCCTAGTCAGAGTCCATGACTAATGGATGGGTTGAGGATGATGCTACCACTATGGTTTTGACTAATGGACATAAACTCATGGAAGTAATAATTTTAAAAATACTTTAAGAGATATAGAATTGGAAGGCAACTGTGGTGTAAAAAGCATGGGAACAAGGTTGACTGAATGGTATCAGTGTCTTACCATTGTGCTAAAAAAAGGTGTATTTCATTTTCTATATCAGCCAATCTTGTTCCCATGCTTTTTACATCACTGTTGCCTTCCAATCCTATATGTCACCAACTTTCTCATAGACAATGTTTTTGTTACTTGTATATTATTACGCTTCACTATGCAGTAGCTTATCATACATGAAAGTACTGGAATGATCAAGCCATGTGTGACCAATTGGTTGCACCAAACCTTGCATAATGTTAGATGGAAAGTTAACACTGGCCTATTGAAGAAGAAACTTTTTTCTTTTATCCATACTTCAATGCTTATGTTCATGAAACAGAGGTTATGAAATCCCATAAGGAATACTTCTGTGGGTGTGGAATCAGTTTTTAAAATGGAAGACCAATAGGTCTAAAGACAAAATGTATATATTTTATGTATCAGGTATGTTTTCTTGGGAGCAGATAATCGATTTTAAAGGTTTTGACGCAGTTGGCATGATGAGAAACTCACCAGTTGATGAACAATAGAAACAAAGGCCCAAAAATTCAAATGAACTGAAGCATTAATCAGAAAAAATCTTCAAAAAATGCTGTATTAATGATCTTGAAAGGTGTGCTTGGTTTGAGCAGCCCAAAGATTATGGAAATATAAATATACATTGCTAACTAAATTAATTCCTGACTTCCAGTGTTGGCCCCTCATTTCTCCCTATGTGGTACTCCATTAACTAATGAATGTACATCTGGTAAGGGTAACAAGAGAATATTATAAAAGTGGATTTGAATGCCCCTGCACCCATGGGTGGGGGAATATCCTCCCAAATGCTTGCCTCTCTCCTGGCCTAACTGCCATTTATGCCAGTCCAGTTAATAATATACAAGTAAAAAGGGTACTTAGTGACTGGAATAGGAACATCTTTAAACCACTGTATTTCTACATCTAACAGTAACAGTAACAGAAAGTAACAGTAAATAGCCCAGGTTGAAAACATCTTTCACATTCATCAAGACATATATAATGGCACATAGTCTGAGGTGTGCATGGTATATGGTGTGGTGTGGTGTGGTGTGTGTGTGTGTGTGTGTGTGCGTGCGTGTGTGTGTGTGTGCGTGCGTGTGTGTGTGCATGCGTGTGTGTGTGAGTGCGTGTGTGTGCGTGCGTGTCATTGAATTAAGGGTGTGTTAGCAAACTGTGCATAAGAAATACTATTTCTAGCATGCAAAATGCACATGGTCAGGATAGAATCAATTGAGCTAGTTTGGTGAAAGAGTGTTAATTCGGTAACATTACTTGCACTACAAGTTATATATTATGCATAGCCTGCTACCTTGTAGGGCTATTTTACCTTTAGTCTCCCGACGTCCTACGCGTAGGACGCAAGTAAAAATTAGTATTTTGGGCAAAGAATATATGAGAAGAACAAACTATAAATTCTACAGCCTGTAGTAGTAGTTTTCATGGTAGAAAATTGTACATCCTCCCTTATGCATGCTTGATCAAGATATAAAAACCACATGTTTTTCGTTGACCTCCCATGATAACCCTCTACACCCTTGAGGTCTTTGGCTGTGTTGTGGGAATAGAGGGTTCCTATAAAAATACTGCCATTACCTACGTTGCTATGGAAAGGACGTGTATATCCCTGGGGCTAGTGGCAGTTACACCAGAGAATACCACTAAACCCTGAGGGTTGAGGTTGAATTCTATAGGGCTGAGGTGGGAAGGAAGGAAAGTTCGTAAGTTGTGGTAGTCGGAGGAACATTAGGGCCAATCTGCTGTTGATGGTGGTGGTTTGCAGGTGGTTTTTGGGGGACTTGGTACTTGTTTTGGGGCGGTGCTTGGGGTTTCTTATTGGGGTGCAGTGCTGGGTAATTTGAGTGGTGCCTGGGTTTTGGAGATTTGGTTTTTGGGTTTGGGTGCCTGTCTAGGTGGAATCTGGTCTACAGTCTTATGCATGGTCTTGGGTCTCTGGTTACACTTCTCCTTTTTTGTGTTTGTTGATGGCAGTTGTTAATTTCTTTTTTCTTTCAGTTCATCATGCAACACCTCTCTTCTGATTTTCCTGCAAGTGGATGTCCACTTATTCTGGTGTTCTCATCTTCCTGTGCATCTAGGGCTTTCTCAATCTTTCTTCAATTTGATTTTCTTTCTTCTTTACGGGACATATGTTGGCTGCTGTTATCTCCATACTAGCCCTTGTCAGATCCTATCTTAGATCACCATCAGCGCCATTGTGGCACATGTGGCAAAATGCCCTTGCTCCAACTGGGAATATGCCATTGTCCATGCATTCCTGGTTGGAGGTTCTGTGGTGGCACAGCATCTCGTAGAACCACCTGGAGCTAGTGTATGCTTCACACACCGGATCCCACATTCCATTTTTAATTTTGTCATTAAGTTTCTTGTCATCATCCTTCAGTGGTGGATGGGTAGGGTTGTATATTTCAGCAGGGGCTGCCTGAGTCAGAGAGGTTGGGGGGTCTTGGGGGGTTTGGGCAGGGGAGGTTGGTGGGCTTCATTGGGGGCTAGTTTGGTTTCAGGGATAATATGGGGTGGGTGTTCTTGGGGCAGTGTGAGATGGGGGTTCTCAGCTGTGGTTGGGTTTCGAGGGCCTTTGGATGGTCGTGGTGAGTCAGGGTTCTTGCCTTTGGCATGGATTTCTTTGGTTGGAGGGTTTTTATAGGGTGGGGAATTTTGAGGGGGATGGGGGATTGGGGTTTGATTTGCTGATGGGAGGAGTGATGGTTGGGTTTGTCTCATGGTTGGTATTGGAGGGTTGGTGTGGTATGTGCTATAGGGAATGCCTTTGCTAGGTTTATAGCCGGAGAAGTTGTGTGTGTGATGTGTTCTGGGGTCAGGGGTTTGCATGGGTGGTGGGGTTACTGGGTTCAAAGTGTGTGGGGGGCTATGGGGTTAGGGGGGGGGGACTTGAGCTAGTGTTTGTGGGGCTTTGTTGGAAGGTTCTGAGAATGAGTTGCAGAAGTCGTCTGGTACTAGAATATGCTTGGGGCATTTGGATCAGTTTTATTCCTGTTGGTGACAGGTTTACTAAGGTTCATGGTGGTAGGAGGGCTATTCCCCCATGGTTACTTTGCTCTTCTCAAGATATCTCGTTCCCATCTTAGTCCAATACATTTCTTGTGGGGATGCAATATTAGTCAGGGGGGTTTTCATCTGCCGATGTGTGGTGGGCGGGGTAGCCTCAGTTTTCTATGGCAGTCCACCCTTATAGGGTATACCATCAGGTTTAGCTCCCTGGCTACGTGTTATAGGATGCTGAGACATGGTTGGCTCAGTGTCACCACCCTACTCTTACACTACCACCTTATCTATTGGAAAGGAGGTTGTGAGTGTAATACACACTTTATATTTGTAGTCCTGGTTTACTTGCGAGGTAGAACGCGTTGCATCACGGAGTGTTCACAGTTCCTCGTGTACAGTCAAAACAAAGAGGCGTGTTTGGAAAATGGCAAAGCAACATACTTCAAGTATTGTCAGAAAGATAAAGAAGGCCTAAGGAAAGAAGGGGGTTTGTAAGGCAGGCCTTTGGCACTTAACACAATAAAATCTATGAGAGGCATTTATTCGCTGCATGTCTTTGGGGAGCTAAGCCTCAGCACCTGAAAAGGGGAAAGTAACCCCCCCTCCCCTTCCCCGCCCCCATGAAGTACATCGGGATAACGATTTGCCAGTAAATGGTGATTGTAAAGATGAGAGTGAAGAGATCTTCCACAGATGATGACAACGGTGAACCTCGTGTACCTGCATTATTGTATACAAGCACATGTGAATACATAAAAAGTTCGACTCGCTTTTCATAGCGATGATTTACCCAGTCCTGCTTCAGAATTTGATCACCCTTACCAGCCACTAGCAGTCTTTATACCTCATAAAAGTCTTCGGGCAGTACACGAGATGCCTTACTAATTGGCAAAGTTGGACTGTAACAATTTTTATATATGATGCAAGGTAGTAGCAAACCCGAATAAAACGAAATTGTACTATAGAAATGGTGACCAATTCAGAAAATATTGGTTAATCCATGCAATTATTCATGAATTATGAAATACGATATCACAGCAACTTCTAGTACCAACAAGATAAATCACAATGACGTGCAAAAAGATTGGGTAGTAAGTCTCGTCTTTGGCACAGGCAAAGAAAAAAGTACATTTTAAATTTCAAGGTTTTTGGCTTGAAAACTGAATGAACAATATGTATTTGTCATTTGGGAATAACGAAATAAGAAGTACTGTATCATCAATAGAAAACTGCAAACAAGTTGGAGTTGGTCTGACAAAGAATGCATAAAATACCACACATATCAAGCGTCATAAAACATTTCAAACAACATTGTCATGCATTTTCCTGCAACGATAAATATTTTTCATAATGCAATTTTAAAATTACTTCATTTTTACGTACCGACTAAGTGATGTCAATTTAGAAGAGAGCTGTAGATAAATTATCATATTCAGCATAAAATTAAGCATATTAGTTATATTATGTGTGCAGTGTTCAAAAGGTGCTATATTGCCATGCACCACCACACACGCCTTTAGTGTGGAAGGTACATGTGGTCAGTATCACAAGTTACAAGTGCTCAGTTACCATCACCACTATCTATTCATCTAATTCCATGTAGATAACGCATAACGTGAATGTATTTATATGTGGTTGTTTCTTCTTTCCATGCAGCCAAAATGGTTTCTGTGATCATATAACTTTAATAAAATGCTTACTGGTTGATCAGTTTCACAAAGGAACCCTTCATACAGATCAACAAAGAGGATGGAATATGAAATCCTTGTCGATGCAGGGAAGCTTGCCATTTTTATATCATCCCACTAATCACATGTCATGAAAACCATCACATGCATCATCACTGCAAACAGATGTTACGTCACTTCAACCATAACACAGACCATCACCACATGAACATCATCACCACAGACATCATCACTACATTATGGGCAATCTTATGGAGCATGTACCAATGAGGTCTGTGGTGATGCACCACCAAATGTCATAAAGGGATAAACTGTTTGAACACCTATCAGGCTATCTGGCAAAACTGTCATGGTTACATTAGTGGTGACAAACAACATCCTGTTGTGGTGGCACCACTAATGTAACCATGACAGTTTTGCCAGAATAGCCTGACAGGTGTTCAAACAGTATATCCCTTTATGACATTAAGCCATAGAGATGGAGAAAGGATGGAGAAGATTGATGACTGAGATACTGAGTTAGAGCAGAGAAGAAGAGATTTTCTGGAGAGATAATGGAAGGTGAGATTAGGGGGCAGGTATGTGGTGGAGATGTAGGAATGGAAGGGGGGTGAGATCGGGTGGAGAAGCTCTGTTAATATCCAACTAAAATGTATCCGAAACGCCAATATTAAAAAGAGACTATCATATATGGATATGCTGCATTAATTTATCTATTCATGCTGTGTCATATTGGCATGTATCACATATGCTTTTGGTGTGAAAGTTGCTAGTGGTCAGTTACCTTATCCAATCCCACCTATGGAATCACAGCCAAACCACAAATTCTGTTTACCCATCACAGGGAGATGGAAAAAGATGGAGGTGGTGGAGGTGGTGGAGGGAATTGAAGTGACCTTATGGATTATGTGAAGGAGGAGGGGGCTATCAAAGTGCGACACTTCATGATAAACATGAGTAACTGTCACCAATGTTCTACGTTGATGCAAATAAACACCTTGACCAGTTCATAGTCAATTGCAAGTGACCCGTTAGGCAATTACCCACTGGCATGTGTAACTGATTTTCAGGTTTCTAAGGTTATTCAACTATTTATGATTACCTATTTGGTCAACTATAAATACAGTGCAATTCAGAATATCCTATTTCGGAATTTCCTTCGGAATAACTGATTCCATTTTTTTAGTCACATTTTTTTCTTACATATGCAAAACAAATCAGTCGGAAATCGGTTCACTTTTATGCCCTTTGCTTTTCCTGCTTCGATGACCCTGCAGCCAACAAGTGGATAATAGTACAACCATCAGCCAAGTGCCCAGACTACCCGAGGTGGGGATTTAACTACGCGGATGTATGACTATCATCTCGCTGTTCAGCATAAAAATGTTATATGTGTACACAGCCAACTTTGTACGTGTCGGAATGAGGCCTCTTACCCCAAAGGAGGTGATTCAGCCACGACTTACTTTCCTAAACTTTACAGACCTTGATGTTCTGGATACCATTGTACTTCATTTGAAATTAAGCCCGCCTCCCATGGCTCTTTTGGGTAACAGACCTGATTCAGACATGTAGAAAGTTGACTATGTACTCACATTGCCCTCTGCAGTAGGGCTATAGCATATGTGAACGAAGCAGAATATGCAGGTTGATTCAAGCAAAATAAACCCTCAACATGCACTGAACAGTTAATTAGATTTTTAATAGCATTCCACACTACATGTTGAGCTAATTCACTATGAGTGAGGCTTGCAGTTGGTAATGACAAATATATCATACCGCATAAATATGATGTACCGCACATGATTGTGTAATAGTCTGCATTTTGGTATTCAAGATGTACATAGCTTAGGCATACATCCATGTATCAGAGCAACCTGAAGATCTGTAGCATAATAATTGCCATAATCCATTTTCTGCTTCTAGTAACTGATTTAGAAGTTGTAATAAGCCTGACAAACAACCTCCAAGATGTTTTTTCAAAGCCAAAATAATTGAGTGTTATTTAATAAAATGGTTGCACACCCTAATACCTGCTTCTCGCTTGTTCACACCAATGATTGAGGCAATTGCCTTCTATTCATTTCATCAGATTTGGTTTGCCTGACATCATTGGATTGAAGTGAGCTGGAAAACTGTGCACTAAAATTGTACAGCTGACAAAATAAATAGTGAAAGAACTCCTCTACAGATGTACTAGTTTGAAGGGACTATTCCATAAATTAAGGAAAACATAAAATTGTAACACAGAGATACAGTGTGTATGAAATCATATGATGCAATTGAAGATCAGCGTTATGTGATCATATGGAAAACATTTTTGGAATTGATACATACAAAGGAGACTCAATAATTTAACAGTGAGCTGTCAACTTCACATGTAAGATAATGGATAACCAAGCATGACCACCGAACGCACCTAATCCCACCACAGTTATGCAAACAGTGCCTGTTTACCCATCACAGGTGTCGTAACAATAGAGCTGGCTCATAACCTTTCTTGAGGTCAGCAGCTGGATGGTGGGGCAAAGAGGGTGGAAAGGGGCTGATGAAGTGTAGGGGGTGGAGAGAGTTAAGTGATGGAGAAGGACTATCAAGGAGGTTATATGAAGCACTGCATGATGAAGGTTCCGCAGTGTTGCAAAACAAACTAGGACTGTCATTGTGCATATGTCAGTCATGCAGACACGTGTGTACACATCACGCAGGTGGATGATTAAAGGAATTAATTTTCCATTTAATGCATGAGTGCATGATAATGCATGTATAATGTGGTTCAACTTAAGTCGTGAAGAATTGTGCCTACATGTAAGTACAGGGCATGCGACTAATTTAGACCACAATGACATTATTCCATGAGTATTGTGCCCCCCAGACTATAAAAGTTATCTACGGCCCTGAAAGCCTACCTGATTTACACACATAATACACCGCAATTCTTACTGACCTCCGATTGCGTTATATGCATGCACAAAGAACGTGCGTGCTCGATACCGACCTTATGCACCTACATGAGACCCCCCCCTAGTCTTGTACCCAGACGTCTGGCAAAAATATTGGAATGGAATTAACAACACAAGTTACACACCAAAAATTAAGAACCCATATGGGCAGTTAAATAATCGCTATAGACTGGCTAGCAATCACAACGACAATCCCGTGACTCAGGGACGGATACAAAAAGGGGGGGGGGGGGGGGGGGGGGGTTTACAGGTCTACGAAAAAGCGTGGTTAGGGGTGGGGGGTGGCACTGACGCTCCATAATACGAGGTGTGTGTGTGTGTGTGTGTGTGGAGGGGGGTGCTTCCTTAGCGGAAGAGGGGGTTGCAGCCCCCCCGCCCATGCGTGCAACGATGTTAGTTGCTTGAACACTTTGGAAAGGATTGCGAAGCACAAGGACTTCCCGCTGCCAAGTGGCAGACAGACAAGAATGTCCTGGCCTTTAAAAAAAAGCAGTCTTCTGATAATGGCGAAGCGCTGGGTATCCTAGCTTAATACAGCTCGACATGGCGGTTTCTGTAGCAGCGTCAGAATGCATACCAGAACTTGAGCTAGTACACAAATGGAATGTAATTATGACACCATTTGTTTACCATATCACATGACTCACATGACTGCCCGCATCTGATTGGTAGTGACAGAATTCTGTTGCCAATGCCACGAAATTTGCCCTATTTTCTCCAGACGTAGGTTTTTTATACGTCTGGGTACGAGACTACCCTCTCCCCCCCCCCCCCCCCCCCCCCCCCCCCCCCCCCACCTCATCTGGCAAGGTGGCCATTTGCCTAGACTGGTGACCAGACTGATGGTTGCATCAGTCTGATCCCCAGTCTACCCATTTTGGCAGTGGCGTGTGTGCAGAAGCTTGCGATTCGACCAGTTATAAACGGGCTATTTGATTTAATAAAGGTCAAATCCCTCCTAGCGTGGGGGGAGGTCTCACATTGCAATGATGGGCGCATTACAAAAGATGTTAAGGTCCACATATAGTCTCGTACCCAGACTCAAACGTACGTAGTCCATCTTTAGCCGCGCACGCACGATCAAGTTCCATGCTCCTCTTTGTACAGGGTGGACTCGCAAATGGAGACTTTTCACACCTTGCAGATAGAGAAAATACGCAACATTAATTGCACCATTAAAATAACTGTCAGTTGATGCACACTTTAGTACCGCTTATAATATTCATTCACTATTGAATAACGTTGTGGGCGCTTCGTAATCCGCCCCTTTTCTCCAACCCACTTTCTGCCTACTTACCTTCATTACGTGGCTACGTGTACCTAATACCTTGCATGCTCACTTCCAGTCACAATAATTAAGAGCTTCAACCTTGCTTTGTTACCTTGGTGGAGGGATAGGCACAACCTGAGTACCCAACCCAAAGTAGGAAACCTTGAATGATGCACTATACAGATGCTCAACGAAGGTGCATAACCAAGAGAACACGAGTGCATGTGTATATCATCAAGCTTAGCAAGTGAACCACTTGAGGTAAAATTGAAGTAACAGTGTATTGTATAGTGCATCATTCAAAGTTTCCTACTTTGGGTTGGGTACTCGGGTTGTGCCTATCCCTCTCTCCGCCAAGGTAACAAAGCAAGGTTGAAGCTCTTAATTATTGTGACTGGAAGTGAGCATGCAAGGTATTAGGTACACGTAGCCTCGTAATGAAGGTAAGAAGTAGGCAGGGAGGGTAATAGTGGTTGGAGAAAAGGGGCGGATTAATTAAGCGCACAACGTTTTCAACAGTCAATGAATATTAAAAGCGGTACTGTACTGAAGTCGGCAAGGGTATATTAACTGACAATCACTATAACGGTGCAATGAATTCTCCATCTGCGAGGTGCGAAAAGCCTCCATTTGCGAGTCCCCCCCCTGTAGTGTGGAATGCTATTAAAATCTAATTAACGTGTTGGCTGGATTTGGAGCGCATCAGAACCACTTCAGTCGGCGCCTGCCAGACCCTAGCCTGCTGTAAGCGATTACTAATGCTTACGTACTTTGGGTCCGGGTATGAGACTAAGCCTATGCTGAAAGCCATATGTGCACGGCGTGATGCCTATGAAGAACCCCGCACTGTGCACCCCACCCTGGTCGGCCAGAGCTTTCAGTATATATCAGTGTAGCAAAATCACCCTTCCGCATCGTCTTTCAAGTTTTCAAATGCTTTCATTTTTAGTGAGCTTCTATCAAATGGTCCTTACGCATCCTAATTTGGACTATCCATCATGAAGTTATTAGGCACTGTATTTATAATTAGCCATACATTTCAATGTGAGCATTACTTTTATTTTGCTTGTCCTGTAAAATTTGATAAAGTAGGTGATTTTGCCGGCCATATATATATATATAATTGGGGTCGTGGCAGCGAAAAGGGAAGAGCATATTTCCAGCAAGGAATCGCGTGCAATTAAATTTTACATTACGCGTAATTAACCGTATTAACTCTATTAATATTGTGGACAGATTAATTTACAGTGCAAACATGCGCTGGGTCCCTTTTCGCTGCCACGGTCCCATATAAGATTGACCACCATACAATGAAGAGAGAAGCTCAACTGTATAAGATTGTGACAACCATGTACATGCTTGACTTAGGCGCGCATTATTGCTCGTTTGTCGGCCCTTCGTCTGTCGGCTAAGGATTGTCCTGGTACGTACCTTGCTCGTACTTATCATCAGGGCCGACTTAGTGAAGCGCGGACCTTCTCGCCGCCTTAGTTTTGGGATCTCTCAATCCTTAATTGTGGTCCTTCAAGCTGGAAGAAAGACATATCAAATATATCTCGAACCACGGTACGCATTAGCAAAGCAAGTCATGTATACCTGTAAGGTAGATACTTTGTGCGACCAAGCAACCTATATTCCGCGCGTGTGAATGATTATAGGTGCGTGTCTAAATCTGATCTCTGATTAATAATTACCCATGTATGTGAATGCGCATGAGCACACGACCCTTGCTGTTACCTGGTCTTAACTCGTACGATTTGGCAGCGAAGTATACAAGACAGCACCAGCTTTTGACCTGTGCACCTTGGGGGGCTGAATAACAAACAGCGGCCGGCAACACCTAATATACTATATGTGTTATGGGGTGTGCATGCAAGTGTGAATGCGCGGCGCGTACTTGTATACGGTGCATGGTGTGTGAGCATAATTATAGAATGCAGTGTATGTGGCTGTGGTTGTGCGTGATGGTATGTGTGTGTGTGTGTGTGTGTGTGTGTGTGTGTGTGTGTGTGTGTGTGTGTGTGTGTGTGTGTGTGTGTGTGTGTGTGACTTGTGCATGTGTCAAGTCTTATATTAATTAAAGGCTGCCTTTGGATGGTTTTTGAACGTCAGAACCACTAGGATAGGCACCACTGTTTAACTATATATTAATCAGGTACATGTATCTAGATGTGTAAATGTATACGACCCTCAACGAGATGGATGATGTAAGCCATAACTGACCACCGATAATCAAACACAGCCACCAACGGATGTTCTTTTACCCACAATGCAATCATAGTTAACACACAATGCCTCACGTGCACAAACAATGGACCAGGAGATAAAGGAGGTGGTACATGGGTGTAATATCTTCAAAGCAGGCAGGCAGGGTTGCAACACCCCCCCCCCCACACTGGAGGTCAGCCACCAGAGGTACTATATGTCTGATGACACACATGCAAACATACAAGAACATGATGTCGCAAGACACCAATACAATCATCCAATGGGAAGCGTGACCTTCGTGGGGTTTGATCAGTTCTCGAAGGATTGATATATCATGGGCATTAGTCCTACCACACTCCTCCCCACTTAATATTCACTTCCATGAGCTCCCTGTTCATCCTTGAATCTCAACCCCAACATCTTTCCTCTGCTCTTCTGTCCCTGTCCCTGATCTCCCTCACTCTCACCGGTAGAGTCTCACGGTCACAGGCACTCACTCCTGGTGGCTAGGACACCTCTCTCCCGGCGGCAGAGAAACTTTCTCTCTCTCTGGTAGCAGATACCTTTGTCACTCACCGGTGGTACAGGCGCTTTCTCTCTGGTAGCAGAGACTCTTACTCTCTCCCTGGCAGTGGAGACTCTTTCTCTGTCCCCAGCGGTAGAGACTATCTCTCTCTCTCCCCGGCAGTAGACCCCAGCGGTAGAGGCTCTTTCTCTCCCCGGTGGTAGAGACTCTCTTTCTCCGGCGGTAGAGACTGTGGCATGCCGAGACTGTTTGCTCTCTCTCTCCCCCCGGGTAGATCTTTCTCTCCTCGGTCGTAGGTTCTTCTCCCTCCTGCGGCAGAGACTAACCTCCTTTCTCCCACAGTGGCCTCTCCTTGGGGTGGTGACTGGTGAGACACTTGACCTTTCTCGCTTCCTCTCTCTTCCGATGGTGGGGCTGTGACTTCTTCTCCTGCTCGCGCTTTTACCCTCGTCGCCAAATGTAATATCTTCAAAGCTGGCAGGCACGCGTACACGTGTCACGGCAGGGCCGCAACATTCCACACTGAAGGTCAGTCACCGTCAGCCTCCAGAGGTACTATTATTAAATGTCTGATGACACACATATCATCGTACAATGTACAATGTACAATAACACATTATTACGTCACAACACAATCATCCAATGGGAAGAGTGCATGACCCTTGTGGTTGGCACTTCTCGAAGGATCGATATAGTCTGGGGACCCGACTGATATTATGCATCGTAGCTATCAGTCGGGTCCCCAGACTAGGATCGATATATGTAGTCCGGATACCACAGGAATAGGGTGGAGTGTATGGTGGTAATGCATGCACTGCTGTCATGCTGCAAGTGTACTCGGTGCTCATACAGGACTCCGTAGGCTAGAGAGAGGTATAGTAAGAGTGGGCCGAGATTTGGGGGGGGGGGGGGGGGGTGGGGGGGGGGGGGGGGGGGGGGGTGGAATAGTGAAGTGGGACCTGCCATATTCAACACTCACCGTACAATTAATTATAAACAACAGGATGTCCAGTTGATTAACCGGTCGGGCATTCATATTTCAGTACGCATGCACTGTCTGATCCAACTGATGACTTAGAACCATGTACTTGTCATACGCTCCAAGCGACTCCAAGATGTAATGAGCTACTTAAACTATAGGGTGTGATTGGTTAATCGACTATAATAATAATTCGCACTTAGCCTTGTACCCAGGCCCGCAGCAGCGGATGTATTACATCACTGGTATGCCCATACATTTCGACGCTACATGTAGAAGAAATAGCGACAATATGGACGTGAGGAACAGTGATTATACATTAGTCGGAAAAAATCTCTATATAGTATAGGAAATTAATACTGCATTGATCGCTATATAATCGCGATCAGCTAGGTGCTATCAACGTGCGATTCAGTAGACTTTTTTTCATAGTCGAAATAATCGATTTTGATTTTTCAAAACGGTTGCACACATGCACCTACATTAAATTACGCCATGGATCATCAGTTATTTGACCACTGGGAGCCTTTTAATGACAAAGTAAAGAATTTAATTAATACATGATAGGCAAAAATGCTCATACACAATGACAACCTGTCGCACTAAAATTAAGAACACTTTTAACATAAGTTCCCATCAAGCACAAGAGCATTTAGCGGATTGTATCCAATGGGTGTGCAACATAAAGAGGGCAAGTCAGGATTATTTTCCCTCTCCACTTCATGGATCAACGAGTTGCTGTTGAGAGATCTGCGTTGTACTGTTTGGCAGGATCCCACGCAGAAGGTGATTGGTACGGTCAACGGATTAAGCACATTTTCGATGTAGTTGGACAGCAAGATCTATATACATATATTGTGCGGAAGACACTCATGATGTTTAAGCTATTACATTTTTGTGCATGGCAACTTACTTCATAGGAATAGACGTCACAAGACGCGTTTTGCAGTACTTCAACAGATCTACGGTGAATTCTGGGCCTGGGGCCATGGTCGCGTTGAACGTTAACCTTTTCCGTTTCGTTCATGTATGCCACCATAACTGGCATGAGCTGCAAGGAGTTAACTCTAAATGCCGAGTTGAAAGTAGGTCGCGCGCCTCCGCATGAAGCGAGCATGTCCAGTTTTACGGTTTGCACAGTTCGGTTGTTGTCTGTTATCCAGCTGTAATACAATTCGCTTAGGTTACCTAATGAAATCCACTCGTCCACTTTGAGGCTCTCTGTAGACAGGATAGACTCTGATATCAAGTCATATTCGTCCTTTTGTGCTGATGCAGCGAAGAGGCGGAGAATAACTCCGCAATTGGAGGATTCTAATAATGACACGGTGCGTTGCGATAGCAATTTTTTATGCACTCGCATTTCAACAAACTGAATAGCTGCCGCGCTTCTGATGGCTAGCTGGGACATCGAGGTTGTGTTGAAATGAAGGTGCATGCGGGTGCCATTGAAATCCAACGCATCTATATAAAGCGACATGATTTAAAATTGCAATTATAGGCAGTAGCGATATACGTGCATGCAGCATGGTATATGCGTCAGTGCTGCTTACCAATCCCGACCATGGCTCGAATGTTGCACTCCCTCAGTCCGCAGCATTCCGTTGGAGAACGCTGATTCAGGCACTCAAAGAGCTTCATGACGTAACCATTTATAGTGGCATTCGTATGTATATTCTCACGTCGGGTCATGGGGCCGGCGGGAACGCATTCAACCACTACTGCGCCAATAATGACCGCGATCACCACTGCTGCTTGTTGCATTGCGCTTTGACCTGAACTCATGCGGCAAAAAAGTTCTCGTCTTCTTTTTATAAATGTTCCTCGGAAGCCCGTTAATAGGGCCGAATCGGCGCGGCGTATGACGTAATATCCTGCTGCACGATCGTATTATGCGGCAGGTTGTGCATCGTTCCACCAGAAGCGGCACGTGACAGGCATGGTACGCGAGATGAAGGCGAGAACGTATATGCGCAGGCCCTTTTGGGATAAGTATACGTCCACCTATTTATCGTATCTTTATAGGTCAATCCATGTAGCGTGGGCCTTCAATTGATTTTGCGTACTCCGGCCATCAGGCAAAACGATATATATTATTTATGCGCAATGTACCACTACGAAGTACGGTATAGCGCGTGCACTTCAAACCTGCATGGTCTAAGGTGGTGCTAGATGGAATTATAGTGCAGTTCCAAGCTCTATATGATTGTGCACGTCTACAGTTATTTATATTTGCATGCAATCAATCAATTTGCCAGATGGAACATCTATAGATAATATATACGTGGCCACGAAATATTTATACTAAAATATAATGTGTTCGCGGGTTTTCGTTTTTTGTTTTATGTCATCATTTCCAAGCAACTCAAGTAAACAGGCTTTAATTGGAATGCTGATGATAAGTATGCATGGGTGTGGGCGGAAGAACACGTGATAATGAGAGCTGCGTGCACGGATAAAACAATTGTGCGCTGTAAACAGGTACAAAGGTATACAAACCAATTCAATTATAGTAATTACTGGTCATGTTTCGGTGAAATTGGTATTACCTTTGGCCGGCGGCCGCAACTGCCCCTGCCTGATGCAATAATGTTTCTTGAACAGCTAGACCACAGATACAGACTTAAGCTTCCCTTATATGTAATCCGGACCATATCATGCCCTTAAGAAGGGCCATGCAGTCGTTGCCTCTCCCCATGCACAGACTGTGCATGGGTAATTCGTTGGTGTTGTTTGTCGTCACTATAAATATTGTGCTTTGCATGCGCGTTATCAAATCGTTTGTCATTTTAAAAATAATAATATATACCCTACCACGCATGCAACATCGCGATACTATCGATATCGGCGCATGCATGCAAATATGGCCGGGCGTGAAGGGTTAAGGCATAAATGGTTTCCCCTTGTGAACTTCATTGGTGAATAGAAATTAAGACTAAAGTGCAGATGTATGTGATAATATATATGTATCCTATAATTTAAAACACACAGGCAGGGCATTATCTGAGTTGTGTGGCATCCCCCGCTAGATATCTAACACCACTAATCTAATACCACAGCTTCTGTTCTGGCATCACAGGTGCTGCACAACGCAGAATAAGTAACTATGTGTACACTTGTGGGTGAAGAGTGTGGTCGGCCCAATTTATGTCACTGGGTTTGGTTTGGCACAACAACATTTGACATTCGTACCTTGCGCGCGTATGCTCTGCCATACCTCCTAATCTTTTCCGTTAACCTTTACAAAAAACGCACCACCAGCGAGAGCAACTCGAGAGAACTGCCTGCTTCCGCGATTTTTAGTACAAGGTTTACTGAGTTTACGTATGAAAATTGTCCCTTACGCAAGACATATTTGTCCTTCGTACGGGACATCAGGTGAATAGGGGTTAAAATTTAGGCCACTGTAACTCCATGATGGACAGACTAATTTCAAGTGCGTAAGAAAGAAGTTGTTGAGGACATAGGTCTTTGAATATGAAATAATTTAAATATGCGCTTGGTCCCTTTTCGCTGCCACTATCCCATATATTGGCAAAACAGCACTTTCCAAAGAGATACCGTTCGTCCTCCCCGGGGGTACATTTGTCTACCGCGGTGTACAGAAAATACATTTATTCACGTTCTGCCAGTGCTTGGTCCAAGGTCTAATTCTTCTTCCTCTGGTCTGAAGTCAGAGCATCAAAGTGAAGCGCTATTCGATCGCGGTACGCGTAGTTAGTATTAAATTACAAAACAAATCGCGATCGAATAGCTTCACTTAAATTCGAAGCTCTGACTTGGAACCAAAGAAAAAGAATTATACCTTGGCAATTTCGGGTAAAGCTCTAAAGGACCTGTACAACGAGCATGCACTGTCAAATGTAAAAGGAATGTTAAACTGGCAGAACGGCGAATAAATTTATTCTCTTTAGAAACCACAAAATACGGCACGAGCAATAATTGCTAAATGAATTTTATGGTGAAATGATTTATAATACCACTTGAAAGTTGCGACCTGAATTAATTGTGTTAGCCGTAAGTGTTCTATTCGTCTAACAATACTACATGTTAAGGACAATGTACTGGTACTTGGTGCAACACACAGGTACAAGGAGAAGTATGTCACAACATTGATGTAAAAGCCTGTCTGGCAGCAGTGAAAACACATTTATTCTTGTACATGTTTGTCTTTGTGGTGTGATATTTGGTAACCATATACAAATAAAAATTTCAGTAGGGAGTCACAGAAGTTGCATTCCAACTAGCTGTGCATCATAAATGACAAACGACGGGTCACGCAGACATTATATGTGTGTAAGCAACACA
This sequence comes from Eunapius fragilis, assembly GCA_963681505.1. NCBI lineage: Eukaryota > Metazoa > Porifera > Demospongiae > Spongillida > Spongillidae > Eunapius > Eunapius fragilis. The sequence goes on from OY811971.1 coordinate 10,452,003, forward strand.
TACCACTTAGGTTACACAGCTTTTCCCAATCATGTACAGAATAATCTACAATCAATAACTAGTCGCGACCTACAAGTCATTAAGTGATCAAATGCAATGAAAACATATGGAAATACATACATGTTCACTGTACTAATGTAAATATTGATGACACAAAAAAATTAATCTAACATGCGGATCACATCCAATCTACAAGGGAGTGACAGGTTCGCTTTTTCTACTGGGACTGATCTTGATCATCACTGATTCGATGGCAATGTTTCCAGGGGACTTTTCGATCAGCCACTCGAGCTGTTCGTTCTCGTACTGAGGGTCGATCCTATGCTTCTCCCCCACAGTCTGAGGGCCCCTCGTGTACGACGATGGCTTCACTCTCACCTTGAGAACCACTCTGACTGAATATGCCTGAAAAGTGTGGGGGTCTTGGTACCTACGGGGAGGGCGTACATAGCACATGTTACAGTAGTTAGTTTGTAGTTACGACCTACAAGCATGTGATGATCACACACACACACACACACACACACACACACACACACACACACACACACACGTGTTGTGGATACAACAAAATGCAACCATGTGTGGAGGTTTCCATGGAAAAAAAAAACGTTCAACGCACTGCTGTTTTTTAGAAAAGGTGTCCTTGTGGAGGCAGTATCTCATTGACGGCGTCACCATGATGCGGGTGTTAGTCGAGCCAGTGGCAGGCTTAAGTCCTGGATAGTTCAAGAGAGGAAAGTGTGAAAATGATACAAAAGTGCTGATGCATATGTGACTGTGCACATTATTCCAGCCCACTTGAATACGAATTGGAAATAACCAAAACCAAATGACTACGGCAAGTGTCCCAGACCCAACCATAACCTAATTGCAAACCTGCAGCAGTAGATTACTGGCCATGTTTTAAGATATAACTACGTGACTAATACAATGTAGTGACACACAGTGTACGTGGTGTGGGTGACTTCTGTGGTGTGCGTGACTTCTGTAGTGTGCGTGACTTCTGTGGTGTGCGTGACTTCTGTGGTGTGGGTGACTTCTGTGGTGTGCGTGACTTCTGTGGTGTGCGTGACTTCTGTTATATCTATGCATTTAGCCTGCACCCGTGAAAAATCACAGGCTGATCCTATTATAAGACGTCAATGTTTTATCTTATGCGTCGCTTATCATACATGACCATGTACATGTATGGTTACTAAGCAACCTATATAACATGCCGCACAATATGAAAACTAAATGTACATGGAATTATTGTTCGTCAAAGGAACTACATGTTCTCTGACTGTACGAGTGCTTTAATTGTGAGTGCATTTGATAGCATAAAATGCACATGAGACCTGCAAATATACATCTAGTGGTCAGGATTGGTCGCTGTAAGTACGCAGTGCCATGTATATTAGTGTGGGCAGGTAGTCTTTACTATGTTACTATTGGTTGCTAGGTACGCTCTACATCAAACCCGTAAGTGTAGGTGCTAGACCAAGTATATAGCTTACGTAGACGTATGGACGTACATCGCAAATAAATGTTGTTGGTGAGCAACTAAGGGTGCCCCCCTCACGTCCCCCCGGCAACTAAGGGTGCCACCCCTTACGTCCCCCCTGGGAAATAAAGGTGCCTACTCATGTCCCCCTAGCAACTAAGTCATCATGTCCCCCTAGCAACTAAGGGTGCCTACTCCTCCTCCTAATGTCTGCCTAGCAACTAAGAGCCCCACCTCACGTCCCCCTAGCAAAAATGCTGACGAACCGAAGTGTGTGCTGTGGACAAGGCAGAGGTGATCATCAGAGGTGGATCCAGGGGAAGGGGGGGGGGGGGGGGGGGGGGGGGGAGAGAGGGGGCTATGGGGGTTGTAGCCCCAACCCCCCCCCCCTCCCCCTTTCATTTGTCTAATTATATATTCATAGTTGCACAATACTGCATTTTAAATTGCATTTTGAAATGTATAGCTACCAAACGCTTCTGCGCTTTGCTCGGGAACTTAATTATAACTTTTCATTCTTGTTGCCCCCCTTCCTAAATTCCTGGATCCACCCCTGGATCATGTGTACACCCAACCAAAGTGTGTGCAGTGGACAAGTCAGAGGTGATCACGTACTCATTCTCAACAGGATGTCTACCTTGGGGCCCTGAAATCTCTCAGCTACCTATACATGTTAGTACAAACGTACAAAGGTACCTGTAGTACAATATTATTACTTTTCTTCCCATTCAATGTACATGTACATGTGTACCTCTATCAGACATTTCCCACTGACCTTTAGAAATTATCTCTTTCAGTTGATCAGGACTTGGCACTCCCCAGTATGCAACATCCCAGGTGGCATCTGTTTTGCTGCTCAAAAGAAAGGGTGAAAGGTGGAGGCAGGGGGAAGGTGATGGTGTGAGGTGATGGTGTGAGGTGATGGTGGAGTGTGAGGTGATGGTGGAGTGTGAGGTGATGGTGGAGTGTGAGGTGATGGTGGAGTGTGAGGTGATGGTGAGGGATGTGGAGGTGGTGGAAGTGTGAGAAGGGTAGAGAAAGGAATGTGAGTACAAATATTGCATCATACCGGAGCAAAGAAGTGCTCGTTTTTGCATTTGTACACACTACACACATTCTTTTTACACGTACCTCACTCCAAATAACATCCAGCCTTTGTTATCTTTATTGGTGTCTGCGCCAAAACACTTCTCACAACAGCACCTGTCCTCCATTGTGCCTGGCAGGTTATCTGTAGTAGCAACACATGTACAGTGTGTTACATGTGTGTGTACGTGCATATGGATACATGGAAGACATTTTATTTCATTACCAATGTACCCGTCCCCCCCCCCCCCTCCCTCTATCAAATATATGCATACTAACAAGTATTGAAGTCCCGTACATTGAGCTGGTACATGAGCTGGTACATGAGCTGGTACATGAGCTGGTACATGAGCTGGTACATGAGCTGGTACATGAGCTGGTACATGAGCTGATACATGAGTTGGTACATGAGCTGGTACATGAGCTGGTACATGAGCTAGTACATGAGCTGGTACATGAGCTGGTACATGAGCTGGTACCTGAGCTGGTACATGAGCTGGTACATGAGCTGGTACATGAGCTGGTACATGAGCTGGTACATGAGCTGGTACATGAGCTGGTACATGAGCTGGTACATGAGCTGGTACATGAGCTGGTACATGAGCTGGTACATGAGCTGGTACATGAGCTGGTACATGAGCTGGTACATGAGCTGGTACATGATGAGCTAGTACATGAGCTGGTACATGAGCTGGTACATGAGCTGGTACATGAACTGGTACATGAGTTGGTACATGAGCTAGTACATGAGCTGGTACATGAACTGGTACATGAGCTGGTACATGAGCTGGTACATGAGCTGGTACATGAGCTGGTACATGAGCTGGTACATGAGCTGGTACATGAGCTGGTACATGAGCTGGTACATGAACTGGTACATGAGTTGGTACATGAGCTAGTACATGAGCTGGTACATGAACTGGTACATGAGCTGGTACATGAGCTGGTACATGAGCTGGTACATGAGCTGGTACATGAGCTGGTACCTGAGCTGGTACATGAGTTGGTACATGAGCTGGTACATGAGCTGGTACATGAGCTGGTACATGAGCTGGTACATGAGCTGGTACATGAGCTAGTACATGAGCTGGTACATGAGCTGGTACATGAGCTAGTACATGAGCTGGTACATGAGCTGGTACATGAGCTAGTACATGAGCTGGTACATGAGCCGGTACATGAGCTGGTACATGAACTGGTACATGAGTTGGTACATGAGCTAGTACATGAGCTGGTACATGAACTGGTACATGAGCTGGTACATGAGCTGGTACATGAGCTGGTACATGAGCTGGTACATGAGCTGGTACATGAGCTGGTACATGAGCTGGTACATGAGCTGGTACATGAGCTGGTACCTGAGCTGGTACATGAGTTGGTACATGAGCTGGTACATGAGCTGGTACATGAGCTGGTACATGAGCTGGTACATGAGCTGGTACATGAGCTAGTACATGAGCTGGTACATGAGCTGGTACATGAGCTGGTACATGAGCTGGTACATGAGCTGGTACATGAGCTAGTACATGAGCTGGTACATGAGCTGGTACATGAGCTGGTACATGAGCTGGTACATGAGCTAGTACATGAGCTGGTACATGAGCTGGTACATGAGCTGGTACATGAACTGGTACATGAGTTGGTACATGAGCTAGTACATGAGCTGGTACATGAGCTGGTACATGAGCTGGTACATGAACTGGTACATGAGTTGGTACATGAGCTAGTACATGAGCTGGTACATGAGCTGGTACATGAGCTGGTACATGAACTGGTACATGAGTTGGTACATGAGCTGGTACATGAGCTGGTACATGAGCTGGTACATGAGCTGGTACATGAGCTGGTACATGAGCTGGTACATGAGCTGGTACATGAGCTGGTACATGTTCTGGTACATGAGCTGGTACATGAGCTGGTACATGAGCTGGTACATGAGCTGGTACATGAGCTGGTACATGAGCTGGTACATGAGCTGGTACATGTTCTGGTACATGAGCTGGTACATGAGCTGGTACATGTTCTGGTACATGAGCTGGTACATGAGCTGGTACATGAGCTGGTACATGTTCTGGTACATGAGCTGGTACATGAGCTGGTACATGAGCTGGTACATGAGCTGGTACATGTTCTGGTACATGAGTTGGTACATGAGCTGGTACATGTTCTGGTACATGAGCTGGTACATGAGCTGGTACATGTTCTGGTACATGAGCTGGTACATGAGCTGGTACATGAGCTGGTACATGTTCTGGTACATGAGCTGGTACATGAGCTGGTACATGAGCTGGTACATGAGCTGGTACATGTTCTGGTACATGAGCTGGTACATGAGCTGGTACATGTTCTGGTACATGAGCTGGTACATGAGCTGGTACATGAGCTGGTACATGAGCTGGTACATGTTCTGGTACATGAGTTGGTACATGAGCTGGTACATGAGCTGGTACATGAGCTGGTACATGAGCTGGTACATGAGCTGGTACATGAGCTGGTACATGAGCTGGTACATGAGCTGGTACATGAGTTGGTACATGAGCTAGTACATGAGCTGGTACATGAGCTGGTACATGAGCTGGTACATGAGCTGGTACATGAGCTAGTACATGAGCTGGTACATGAGCTGGTACATGAGCTGGTACATGAGCTGGTACATGTGCTGGTACATGACCTGGTACATGAGCTGGTACATGAGCTGGTACATGAGCTGGTACATGAGCTGGTACATGAGCTGGTACATGAGCTGGTACATGAGTTGGTACATGAGCTGGTACATGAGCTGATACATGAGCTGGTACATGAGCTGGTACATGAGCTGGTACATGAGCTGGTACATGAGCTGGTACATGAGCTGGTACATTGAGCTGGTACATTGAGCTGGTACATGAGTTGGTACATGAGCTGGTACATGAGCTGGTACATGAGCTGGTACATGAGCTGGTACATGAGCTGGTACATGAGCTGGTACATGAGCTGGTACATGAGCTGGTACATGAGCTGGTACATGAGCTGGTACATGAGCTGGTACATGAGCTGGTACATGAGCTGGTACATGAGCTGATACATGAGCTGGTACATGAGCTGGTACATGAGCTGGTACATGAGCTGGTACATGAGCTGGTACATGAGCTGGTACATGAGCTGGTACATGAGCTGGTACATGAGCTGGTACATGAGCTGGTACATGAGCTGGTACATGAGCTGGTACATGAGCTGGTACATGAGCTGGTACATGAGTTGGTACATGAGCTGGTACATGAGTTGGTACATGAGTTGGTACATGAGCTGGTACATGAGCTGGTACATGAGCTGGTACATGAGCTGGTACATGAGCTGGTACATGAGCTGGTACATGAGCTGGTACATGAGCTGGTACATGAGCTGGTACATGAGCTGGTACATGAGCTGGTACATGAGCTGGTACATGAGCTGGTACATGAGCTGGTACATGAGCTGGTACATGAGCTGGTACATGAGCTGGTACATGAGCTGGTACATGAGCTAGTACATGAGCTGGTACATGAGCTGGTACACTGTACTTCGCAACTGCAGGGAGCTCTAAACATCGCATTGCATTGATGCATTGCAATTTGTGACATCATAATTGGATTGCATGGATTGCATTGTGTTTGGTGTATGACAAACGATTACACCATATTTAACCCACATGGTGTAGAATTAACGGTGTAGAATTAACCCATATGACCCTCATGGTGTATAATCAACCCACATGGCGTATAATTAACCCACATGGTGTAGAATGCTTTTACAATACAATTCCTTTACAATCTTTTAATTAGGAACAAGTGTCAAATACCATGGTTCCAGTAACAACCCCTTCAGCAAAAATTAAGGTTAAGGCTTTTCATACAGTTGTAGGTCATTGTGGATTTATAAGTACATGTACTGGTAAGAGGTTTAAAATTAAAAAACGAATTGTTTCCGGACCATGATATCAAAGAATCCTGCAGTTGCGAAGTACTACGTGCAGCTCAGGTACATGTAGCTCAGGTACGTGTAGCTCAGGTACATGTAGCTCAGGTACATGTAGCTCAGGTACATGTAGCTCAGGTACGTGTAGCTCAGGTACGTGTGCAATTGATTGATAAACCATCGCAACACAGTGCCATAAACTGCATCAGTTAATTAATTATACACCTTGGTAGAATCTGGAGTAATACCAATATCCAACAGCACACACACACTCATTACACACGCACTCACAGTACACACACACTAGCATTAAGCAAACTACCATTTCTGACAAACAAGCACCGTGGATTGTTGCTGCTCGCATTCAATCTTACCTTCAACCCCAAGGGTAGCGAAATATTGCCGACTGAGAGTTTCATTTGAACACATAGTAGAAATTTCAGCTCGCGACTATACAAGTGCGTGATGACATTTTGTGCACAAGCAAAAAAAAGTAATTAGTCATTACAATCGATAAATACATGTGAACACACTTTAACCATGTTTTAAATAACACAAAATACAGACAAACATAGTCTTCTCCATTCTTGCTACAGTACATGCACTAATCATACAATGTGGATTGTACTTTTTGAATATTAAATACAAAACCATTGAAACGAATTTGCACTCATAGTTCCAGTCAATACCCCTAAAGTACCCTCTGACCAATGGTAGGCCTGTGTGGGCGCGCACACTTAACTCCGACAGCCAAATCCCTTTTCCAATCGCAATAATTTAAAAGAAGGCAATGGCTGCAACTGGAATTGGCTGCAGATGATGTATGAGCAAACCAGTGGTCGAAACCTTCTCTGGCGCTCAAAACTACAGTAGGTGTGGGGTATTCATGCTAGTTCATTCAAAGCCCCTTTGTACACTGCTTAACACTTAACCCTTTATGTACACTGCTTAAAACTTAACCCTTTATGTACACTGCTTAACACTTAACCCTTTATGTACACTGCTTAACACTTAACCCTTTATGTACACTGCTTAACACTTAACCCTTTACGCACACTGCTTAACACTTAATCCTTTATGTACACTGCTTAACACTTAACCCTTTATGTACACTGCTTAACACTTAACCCTTTATGTACACTGCTTAACACTTAACCCTTTACGCACACTGCTTAACACTTAATCCTTTATGTACACTTCTTAACACTTAACCCTTTATGTACACTGCTTAACACTTAACCCTTTATGTACACTGCTTAACACTTAACCCTTTACGCACACTGCTTAACACTTAACCCTTTATGCACACCGCTTAACACTTAACCCTTTACGCACACTGCTTAACACTTAACGCTTTATGTACACGGCTTAACAAAAATGCCTAAGCAATATGTTAAACCAGCTTTAGCATTGGATGCTTGGAATGTCTGTAGTGAAGGAGGGTAGCTTGCATGTGCTACACTACAATCAATATGCAAGTGTCACGCCGACACATTGTTTCCTCCATATCTGTCCAATTCTTATAACTTCACACACAACACACACACAAATGCGCACACATATAACATGTACAACTTCAACTCCTTTCTTCACACACACAACACACACGCACACATACATCATGTACATTCACACACACACAACACACATGCACACATACGCTCACACACACACAACACACATACATCATGTACGTTCACATACACAACACGCTCGCACACACACACAACACACATACATCATGTACAGTGTACGTTCACACACACACAACACACACGCACACATACGCTCACACACACACAACACACATACATCATGTACGTTCACACACACAACACACACGCACACACACACAAAACACACGCACACCACACACACACATGCACACACACATGCACACACACATGCACACACACCTACACGTACACATGTGCAAACCTGCTTAGTGATAAGTCCACTCAGGGAGCCCTCAGGAGTGCAGCTCACTGACACCTTACCCTTGGCTTTGCAGCAGCAGCAGTAACAGAGTACAAAGCCACACAACAACATCAGAATCACCAGCACACCTCCACCTCCACCAGCAGCAATGGCTGTGCAGTAATACGTACAGCAGTGTAAAGTACATACAGCAGTATACATGTACATGTAAGCACATGTACTTTTAAAAAAAGAAATAGACACTATTAATTTTCTAAACAATGAGAGGGTCCATTGTGGGCTTAGCAGTGCTTCCCTCGATAGGAGGTCAAGTGGAGGCTGTATCATGGGCACATAGTGACCAATATGAGAACGTGACCAAGATGAGAACGTGCCCCTCGAATACACATAACTGAGCAAGCAATGTGTACATAAGTATACATGTACGTACATGTATGTAAGACAACTTGCCACCAAAATGTTCACCCTTTGGGGGGGGGGGTGGGGGGTGGGGGTACTAAAGTAAATTACTACCTCATACTGCAGCATAACGTAAGTGCAAAGCCGACCAACCTATGATGTTCTGTTCACTGAGCACGTTGGTAGACGTGTCACCACCTGTGAACGTCATGACATGCAAAGAAAATTATTAAAACGCCTGTAGCAAAGGGACACACACACACACACACACCTGTAGCAAAGGGACACACACACACCTGTAGCAAAGGGACACACACACACACACACCTGTAGCAAAGGGACACACACACACCTGTAGCAAAGGGACACACACACCTGTAGCAAAGGGACACACACACACCTGTAGCAAAGGGACACACACACCTGTAGCAAAGGGACACACACACACACCTGTATGTAGCACTTGTACATGTGAATGCTTTCTTTTAAAAACAGTGCATACTGCATTGAATATGTAATGAGTACTACCTGCCATTGCATACTGTACATGTAGTCTGTGTTACATTACGTCACCAATGCAACGGTCTCCCGACCAACCAATGATCTGTACATAATGCGCCCCGCCCCCACCCCCACCCCCACCCCTAACGCAATGTTCCCTCAATGATCATGTAAAGTGTGCACACTACTGATGGTGTGTGAGAGACAGAGCTACACGTACGTACCTGGGTTGATAATGCAGACACCATCCTGCGGAACATACCCAGCTTCACACACTGGGGTAGTACAGGCTCCTGAAAAAAAAAAAATGTAAAAATTAAAATGTAAAAAACAGGAAGCCACCACCCACCACCATTGCCCTTCCCACTGTGGCTGTATTGAGTATCGTTGGCAGTTTAGATCGTTTGGATGAAAAATATTCCTTGGGAAAGACATTTCGGAATTTTTGTTGACAAACTACAAGTATATATGTATGCTCGCTTTGTACACACAACCTTGAATTATAATCCAAAGATGGCAACGTCATAAGTCTACCTGGATATACCACCACCCTCATCCCCACACCACCACCCTCATCCCCACACCACCACCCTCATCCCTACACCACCACCCTCATCCCCACACCACCACCCTCATCCCCACACCACCACCCTCATCCCCACATCACCGCCCTCATCCCCACACTACCACCCTCATCCCCACACCACCACCCTCATCCCCACACCACCACCCTCATCCCCACACCACCACCCTCATCCCCACACCACCATCCTCCCCACACCACCCTCCTCCCCACACCACCCTCATCCCCACACCACCACCCTCCTCCCCTTTCCTACTAACCAGAGGTGGTGCTGAGGACACATGACATGGCGGAGGTGCTCAAACAGTACCCTGTACTGCACTGGAGGCATCCTGTACTGTTACACACCAGACAGTTGGCCACTGCAAAGGGAATGTACAAAGATGTCATCATGATGTCATCACCCAAGTGTGGTAGTGGCACCAGTAGTGCTGCTACCACACACACACACACATACACACGCACACACACGCGCGTGCACACACACACGTACACACACACACACGCACACACACACACACACGCACACACACGTGCGTGCACACACACACACGCACACACACACACACACACACACACACACGCACACTTCCTTCAACAGGAAACAACTGTTTTTATTTTGGTTATTGTGAACTGAATTACGGAAGATGTTTTTGTGCATGAGTGAGTCGACAGGGAGGAGTGGTGTGGTGAAGGGCACACCTCCCCACCACTCCTTCAACCAACACCATCCATACAATGCATCGTCGTATCAGGTGATATGGTGAACAACACACACACATACACATACACGTACATTAACTGTGAGTGAAGGTGTGTGTGTAACTGAGTGATACCCCCAATACAAACATGCAACATTATACCTAAACTTGCGCCGCTATTAGAACATGACTATCAGTGACCACGCCCACCCAGATAAGGGGCACGCCCGCCCAGATAAGGGGCTCACTTGTTGTTGGTAAGCAGGTTGCCGTGGTGTTGTCCAGACAGAAGCCTGGATTGCAAGAGAGGCATCTGCTAGGACTGCGAGTGCTGTCACACTGACTGCAATTGTTTCCACCTGTGTGTGTGTGTGTGTGTGTGTGTGTGTGTGTGTGTGTGTGTGTGTGCATGTATGTGTGCATGTTAGTGTGTGTGTGTGCATGTTAGTGTGTGTATGTGCATTTACGTATATTAATGTTAGTTAGTAAGGGCTTTTGAATGCCACACTCCCAACTGACTGTGCAACACCACATCACAACATGCCCTTACATGGTATGCCCTTACATGGCATGCCATTACATGGCATGTCCTTACATGGTATACCCTTACATGGCATGTCCTTACATGGTATGCCCTTACATGGTATGTCCTTACATGGTATGCCCTTACATGGTATGCCCTTACATGGTATGTCCTTACATGGTATGCCCTTACATGGTATGCCCTTACATGGTATGCCCTTACATGGTATGTCCTTACATGGTATGCCCTTACATGGTATGTGGATGATCATCTTGAGGCCCAAGAGACACTCCCCCCCAGAGAGAGCACTGATATCGAGAGAGATGTTGTTGCCAAAGCCTGGAGGGAGGGAGGAGGGAGGGAGAGGGAGAGAAGAAGAGGGGGGAGGTAGGGAGGGATGGAGGGAGACAAAGAGAGAGGTAGGGACAGAGGAGGAGGAGGAGGAGAGAGGGAGGGACAAGGAGGGAAGGAAGAGACCAGTAATATGTACAATATAATATCGTGAAGTACCAACTATAAGCACTACCCAAAATTGGGAATTTTAAAAACAATAGTTTTGAATGTCCCACACCCTTAATTAGCATGCGCACAATGGACTTTCGTGTGTGGACTGGATACATGTGTTTGGCTCTTAGTTGCACATATCCTATTCGCGGGGGGTCCATTGTTCCTGTACATGTACATGTATGTTCTGCCTGCAGGATCCTTGTGTGTGTGTGTGTGTGTTTGTGTGTGTGTGTGTGTGTGTGTGTGTGTGTATGCATGTGCATTTGCGCATGTGTGAGTGTGCACCTCTGTAACAGTGAACGTTTCTGTGTTTCTTGTTATTAAAAGCACGTTAAGAGTAAGAGTACTATTATATTTTCAGAAAGTCACGCACACACACACGCACACGTACACACACACACACACACACACACACACACACACACACACACACACACACACACACACACACACACACGTGTACACATACAATGTACGCGTACACACCTGGACCATCCGAATGTAAGCATAAAAAAATTTGGCATGCACACATGATTTCAACCTCTATGTTTCCTTAGCCCCACCCCCTGCACCTTAGCCCCTCCCCCCTATCAGACTCACTGGCCAGGTAGTAATACCCTCCAGGCCTGAAGCTGACCACGTTGGCCACAGAGCTGGACGGCTCTATGATGTTGATCACCTTGTCCTCAGCCTGCCCTATGCAGTAGGACAGGAGGTACGACCCTCCTCCTACGTTGGCGTCACAGGCGTCGTACTGCTGCACGGTGTACTGGGAGGGGGTGCGGTCAAAAGGGAGTGGGAGGGGGAAGAAAGGAACAGGGAGGAGTGACTATGCGGTCCATCACGCACGCACACACGCACACGCACACACACACTCCATGCAACAAAGGGGCTTTTTCTGGTACGGGACCGAAGAGAAGGAGATATGTTAAAATCTAGACATCTCTTGGTGCTGGGAGCATAGATTAGTAGTGTTCTCTGTTATCAGTGCTGCTAATGGCCAGGAGACTGTTATCAATGCTGCTAGGGAAGGCTAATAGCCAGGAGAGCTCATGGACACAATGAGTCATGACCGACCCAAAGGGGTTGCGTTGAAACCAAGGCACGTGCGCTATGCGAACATACCTGAAGGACAACAGTGCTGTACGATGTGGCCACGCACCCCAACAAGAGGGTATCTCCTATATTTATCAGCAGCGGCGTGCTGCAATCAAAAGCGAGAAAGTCATGCCGATCTTTTAGTTGCGCGCCTCACCTGTAGTTCCTGTAGGGGCGCACCCCACTCACGGTCCACGTTACATTACGCGTAACACCGACAACTTCAGCCGTCAGCGATACGAACAAAAGCGCGCCAATCGAGCCAGCTGCTGTGGCGTACATCGCTATTGACTGACACGCCTATAAAATGTCTGGGGACCTTGATTCAAAATGTTGAATTATTAATATAATGGCAAGGTGCGATGTTTAAATTATGGTTATGTGCAACCGCAGAGACACAACAAATTTCAGGGCAGCGGCTTGGTCTTCAGGCACTGGTTGACCAACTCCAGAAGGTGGTCGTTCTCCATGGCAGCTGCCACTCTCTCCTTGTCAGCAAGTTGTTTGTTCACTGAGTGTGTTATAACAACAAGCAAAGCAATAAGATAACGTGTTGTGGCAATGTGAACGGGGAGGGCCCCATAACCCCCCTCCCCCCCCACCCCCATGATTGCAGCCACGTCTACATGTACATGTATAGTTAAAGCACAGCGCTCAGTGTAATTAACAGCATATGAATTTCATTGATCGAGTAAATGATTATTTGCAAGGAAGCTCTGCTATGGTCCTTGTATAGCTATATATATATATATATTGTGTGTGTGTGTGTGTGTGTGCTTATCCAGCCGTATATGTATATCCCAGCAATGGCTAAGGTTGTTAAGTGTTAATACATCATGCCTGGGCATGAAATACACACACACACGTAATACACACACACACACACACACACACACACACACACACACACACACACACAGGTCTTCAACCATACAACTCGATAAGACAACAACCACATCAAAGGCCTTTGCCAAAATGCATCACATACAAATTAATGAATCTATAAACCAAAACCAGTCCAGTGTACAGTAGTAATGCTATTTATTGCCCCTGTATGGTAATTAAGATTGCTCTTCCAATAAGCATTGGGGCTATATAAGATGAACAACAGTAGCAGCTAAGTTGAACCTGTATGCATAACTAAGGTAAGTCTCTGAAAGGTTTTAGAAGAAAACAGATTTGTATCCTAGATAACCATAATGAAAGATGGCTGACCCCATATGTATATCATGTACATGTATTGCGTGTAGTGCTTATATTGACTTACATGAACATCTCGTGTGATTGTACACATCCACACAGTGTCATCCACCCACATTCACCCACCCACACATTGTCACTCAACCCACCCACACATTGGAGCTGCAGTGTACACTTCAGATTTCTATTGCTTTATACCGTAAAAATTACCACCCTGTGCAGCCACGTAATTACAAAGCAACGTTAACATTAATTAATTAATTACAAAGCAACGTTGACATTAATTAATTAATTACAAAGCAACGTTAACATTAATTAATTAATTACAAAGCAACGTTAACATTAATTAATTACAAGCAACGTTAACATTAATTAATTAATTACAAAGCAACATTAACATTAATTAATTAATTACAAAGCATTAATTAATTAATCTTTCTAAAACTAAAGTGCATGCACGTGTATGGAGGTGATTCTAGGAGCAATCACGCATACACAATGTCTATACTGCGAATACAAATCTAACGTCACATCGTACGGCTGAAGACTGACACATACTGTGGGTGGGTGGAGATCACATGCACTGAGCTATGGGAGCAAGGCTCCGTGCACAATACAGTCACACACCCATACTGAACACACACACACCACTCAAAAGCACCCACTCACACATGAATATCTTCTTGGACAGGAAGCGAGAACAGAGGATGCTTCTGCATGGCACATAGCCATGCAGAAGCATATTGGTCGCTTGGGGTTCACATTGGATGCTATGGATACATAAAATCCCTCTCAGGTCATTTTGCCAGCAGTCTAAGCTACTTTATTAGCCTTTACAATTGACCAATCAGATCACAGACACCTACTGATGATACACTACTGCACACCTTTTTAAAAAATAAGGTCTTGTGGTACAGCCAACTCTATATGGGAACGTATTTGCATATTTGTCCACAACACATGAATGTGTCATTGTTGCTGGCACCAGTCTCCTGGAAGGCATGATAGGCTTACCGCTACTCCTCACTTCATACAATGGACCCTTCACGCGTAAGATTTGAAATTGTATAGAAAGACTCTTAGTTAAATTCATGTCTTACCCCCCCTCCCCCCCCCCCCCAATGCTGCCTCCAGACACCATCACTGTTTGGTTGTGGTTGTCTTGGAATGTTGTGCTATCAGATTCTTCTATGTGTAAAGAGTCCATTACTTCCTTAGCAAAGCCACACCAATGAGTGGGTATACACTGTACGAGTAACAAAACACACACTTATGCACACCAGCCACAAGGGAAAAGTTGGAAATACATGTACACGTGGTTAAAATAAACCACCTGGGATTGAATGGTTAGCGTGGGAATAGCTTGGTTTTATGTGGAACTAAAACCACACTGAATCAATGAATAAAAATATCGATAAAAAATAAAACCAGGACAAGATCATATGATTATTACGACTTCTAGGGTGGTTTTGGAAAAACATGTCTACCTGCAGGGTCATTCCATATCCTCTGGTCTCAAGTTGGACGCTATGCTTTAGATTTTGGTGCAAATACTCATATTTGTTATGACAATACATGTCACATGACAATACTCATGGCACGTGCTTATCACATGACAGTACTTATGGCAGGTGCTTATCATACAATGGCTGCAGAACAACTGACCTGCAAGTTCAGATATGTGAGTACCTGGACGAATTCTGACATCTACCTGATGAGGAAAAGTAAGACAAAATGGGAGTTAAAGGTCATGCAGGGGTGGGGGGAGAAGAGTATGTACGTGACGGTGGGTGTGTGGTCTACACACACACTGCCCCATCCCTTCCTCCCATAATGAAAAAGTAAGGTAAGGTAAGGTAAAGGAGGATGAGGGGTGACGCACCTTGAACCTCTCTGGTAGGGCACGGTGCAGCCGTACCCTTATGCAGAGGCCTATGAGGGTGGCCATGCTGCAGTGGGGGATGGTCGGAGTGTAGTACACTAGCACGCGGCTCTCGGCATCGCTGACTTGGATGTGGGCCTCCTGGAGTACGTTGAGCTCCTCCAGGGAGAGTGGGTGCTCCGGGTCATTAATGTTCCTCACCAGGTCTGTGGGGGGGGGGGGGGGGGGGGGGGGGGGGGTGTAGAGGGTTAATACATGATGAAGATGGCACGGCATGTAAGATAGCTCAAGGTATAGTAGGCAGTGGGGAGCGGTCTGAACACGTACTTTCAGCACAATACAGAAGTTCAAAGAAGACATTTCAAATTTTAAAAAAAAAAAAGAGAGATTAAATGGCATCTTTCTTGGTTGTCTTACGAAACAGTAGGCATAGTTTAAGGCGCCCAGTGTAATGCAACTACGTTCCCTTTAAATAACAACACACGGGTGTGCCAAACACTACCTACGGAGCTACCCTATGTGTATTACACGGGTGTTTTTTTATTAAGTGGGTATCAACCAACACCTACCGAAGATCTCTCTAGAATCTATTTCATCCCTCACGCTATCATTCTCCTCGTCGGGCAACGCAACACGTTCCTGAGCTTTCTCGAAAACTTGCGGGTTCACGTTTTCTATTCTTTTCTCCATTTACAGATAATTAGCACGCTACATTGGCGTAAGCGTAATGGTGATGTAATCCACCCGCAGATGCGTGATGCATTTGGTCTGGGCACGAGAATAGGAGAGAGAGAGAGAGAGAGAGAGAGAGAGAGAGAGAGAGAGAGAGAGAGAGAGAGAGAGTGCGTGCGTGCACGTGAAGGGCTGAAGGATTATGGAGGTGTGGAGAAATGGAATGGAAAGAATGCATATGTGACATTCAAAGTGTTCTAAGGACGGACAGAATGTGTGAAAGTGCGTAAATATATATTTTTTCGTTGGGGGGCGGGGGGGGGGTTATCTTAAGCTTTGAATCCTGTTATCTTTCGTACTGAAAAAGGCCCTAAACGATAAATTATGTATTGAAGCTTTAACCATTCTGACATTTATGTAAACTGCTTCAACAGTTTTGATTAATCTATTCCATATACGGCCAGGATTTGCACAATCCCCCTATCCACTGTCCTCATGCAGGATATGGTGTTAGATAATTCTTTTGAGTCATGGTCAAAACTACTCAAACTACCAATATGCAACCCTCCCAACCTTGAAAGCTTTGAATTTGGCATAACAAGCTTATCTCCATAGACTGACTTCACAAAGTGTAGTTTTTCTATGGTACTTCATGCACGAGCACATTTTAAAACACGCATCAAATGACCTCTGTCAAACACCTGAATCGCCTTATTGATAAGCATTCTTATAAGTTCATGACAAACCCATAGTTGCTCTCATTGTTTCGATTCGTAGGTACCTATGTGTGTCTCTTTAGGCTTGCAAGGATGTCAATTATCCTCTTGAGAGAATGCTGAAATGAGAATTGTATAATTTAACTTCAGCTGACATGTAGGTGTTAGATTGGTAACCCAGGACCCAAGAATTGGTGGCAACAATGGGGTAGAAGCCATTTGCAATGAAGACTAGTGTAGAGCTTTGAGTCCAGTTGTTCTGCTTAAATCTAGAATCCCAAAGGAGAAGGCTAAGTAGGCACAATTCTAAGTAACCCCCCCCCCCCCCCACACACACACACACACAAAGCACCTTCCTAGATAATCGTGCATGGTTGCAATGTAAAGTCTGGAGGTCTTGGGATAAGGAGTGCTGTTTACCTTGCTCTGTCAGCATATCCTCATTAATGGGTTGTAGGGAACTACCACCTCATTTCCAGGGGTCACCACTCTCCCTTTGGGGTTCTGCAATCACTGACTGGTCCACAGGTCATAATGTACCTCCTCCCTCTGGTCATAATGTACCTCCTCCCTCTGGTCATAATGTACCTCCTCCCTCTGGTCATAATGTGCCTCCTCTCTCTGGTCATAATGTGCCTCCTCCCTCTGGTCATAATGTACCTCCTCCCTCTGGTCATAATGTACCTCCTCCCTCTGGTCATAATGTACCTCCTCCCTCTGGTCATAACGTACCTCCTCCCTCTGGTCATAATGTGCCTCCTCCCTCTGGTCATAACGTACCTCCTCCCTCTGGTCATAATGTGCCTCCTCCCTCTGGTCATAACGTACCTCCTCCCTCTGGTCATAATGTACCTCCTCCCTCTGGTCATAATGTACCTCCTCCCTCTGGTCATAATGTACCTCCTCGCTCTGGTCATAATGTACCTCCTCCCTCTGGTCATAATGCACCTCCTCCCTCTGGTCATAATGTCGCATCGACAGAAATCATGAGATCTACCAAGAGTTTTCTTCCATTGCACTGAACTCTTGGCCACTGCCCCTGATCCTTTGTCTAAGAGCCAAGGGTACTATCTTCCTCTAAAAAGGAATCTGGTGCCAGCTGGTTGCAACTTTACCAGTCACATCCCTGGGCCTTCACATGGACAATAACACTATTTATATAGCCATTGGCCTTCGTCTGGGGGCTCCACTTTGCATCCCTCACCATTGCCATCACTGTGGATCAAATGTGGACACACTTGGCACTCACGGGCTCAGCTGTCGTTTTAGTGCTGGTTGACACTTCCGCCATATATACCACGCTGAAAGACAATCTGCACATGTTCCATCTCGGCTAGAGCCCACTGGTCTTGATCATGCAGATGGTAAGCATCCTGATGAAATCACCATGGTACCTTGGTCAAATGGTAGATTATTGGTTTGGGATGCAACTTGTGTAGACACTTTGCCCCTTCCCATCTGCTTTTGAAGTACGTGCAGCAGCAAACCAGGCGGAACAGAGGTCCACGATTCAGAAATACAGCTACCTCACCTCCTATGCATACCATTCGTTCACACCTCTTGCATTTGAAACCACTGGAGTCTGCGGCCCTCGCTCCACGTTATATGCTTGGGTCACAATTTGCATACGACCTGCAAAAGTTTTCTCTGTGCCAATCAGGGGGAATGCGGCATCTATTTTGGGAACTTTGCCTCCTATCCCCTTGCCTTTGGGTGATGTGTAATTTAACATCGTGAATTTATTGGTGTGCTTAATAGATACTAAATATTTTTTTACTTTTGTAGATTCTTCTTAAGAAAAAAAGTAAAATGAATTAGGACAAAACCACGTGCTAGATTGAATCCACGAGGCACAAATACCCAAGCTGGATCCTACAGGGCACATGCATTTCTTATGAATATCACACAAATATATGTGAGTGTATATTAGGTAAGATCTAACTCAGGTAATGATGGGAAAGGGGAAACTTCTTGTCAGTTTGATGTTTATGGTCATTTAATTGTGATTGTGATGTGCTTCAAGTCTGGTACGTGATATATGTTTGCTTGCTACTGGGCTCTATGTATTTGTTCTCTCATTTGTAAACTAGGCCATTTCCATTTTGCACTGTGTTGATGATGATGTCATGATTTTCCTTCAGTCTCTTGAGTGTGCTTCAACCATTTTTGGGACATTGAATATTGAAGAGAGTTCTGCTTATTAGGTCTTCAGATGGTATACAGGGTGTCCTCAAAAGAACGCGACACTTAAATCACTCAAACTCAGGAATGAAATTAATTAACTGCTTGGTTTCTTTAACATAAGTTAAATTAGTTAGCCACATACTAAAAATATATATTTATTGTAAGCGGTTAAGTAATTGTATTAAAACCCTCATAAATCTAAATATTCAAAGCCCTCTATTATCAAAGTTATTCAAGATTACGGTTAGAGATAGTTGATTTTAATAACTACTAGTAAGTAACGCAAGATCTCAAGGTGCGGTGAAACAGACTAGTTTCAAGTTACTAAGTTCACTAGTGACATATAATTATTAACATTAAAGACCATAATTGCTTTAAAGTTATTCATTTGAAGTTGTTATGGAATAATAACTACCACTAATTAGTCCATTATGTAACCATTGGATGTATGTAATGTGAGTTATTAAAACACAACGTTAATTAAAATTGAGCATCTTCTAGTTTGATTTGTTGTTTTAAATCTTAACTAGCAAAACAGCAATCAAATTTGACACTTTTTCATATCTTTCATCAAGATTATTCTGCAGTTTATAAATCATGGTATTATTGTGTCAAACTAGTTAATTTCAAGCTATTTGATTACCTTTTGAACTGTTGAAATAATCGAATTCTAACAAGACGGTTTTATTTGACTAAATGTGGCTATTTTCCATTCATAAATTCATTTAGATTAATTGTCAATCCCATTATATTTATTTAAAAAGCACTGCATTCTTTTGTGGACACCCTGTAAGTTTGTGGGGCCTGGTATGCATATGATTAAAAGGGCTGTGAGCAGCTGGTTCTTAGTTTTCAATAGGAGCATACAAGTTCATCATGTAAGTGAATTGGGCAGGATGTGGGATATATGGTATAAAGTTAGGCCTTTGGATAGCAAGTTCATCTTTTATTTTAAAGTGTTGATATGATGAAAGGCTAACTCAAAGTTTCATTATTAGGGGAGTGTGTGTTATTTTATACAATGTGTGCTGTTTCTTCTATTCCATATTATGGGCTGTCATAGACGTATCTCCCCTGTCTGTGGGATTGGTCTTGAGACTGTACATGTGATGTGAAGGTGTCTATGTATATGGTTAGCAGATGATCAACTAGCCACGAGTCCTCATATAAAAATGCATCACTTAAACCATTGAAGTGACTCTCTCTCTCTCTCCGCTCTCAAGAACTGTTGTGAACAGTGCTGCATGAGATGGGCCCAGGTTGTAAAACTGGAGTCACTTACCAATTTGTCAGCAAAAGAGACGAGAGCACTATGCACACATTGCTACATTGAAGCAGAAGATCAAGAGCTAGTACTCAAAATGTACTAGTTGCAAACTCTATACATATAGGTAAGCATTTTTGAGTTGTGTGGCAGTTAGGTGGTACCATAGACAATCACCATAACTATCAACATCTCCTATCTAATAACAGTTACACCACAGTATCTGTTTTCCCATCACAGGTGTTTAGATAGAGCAGCCATTTGCCAAAGTGCATTGAATGCAATAGTTGGGGCAGGATGTGGTCAGCCCAATTTATGTCACTGTGTTTGGTTTGGCAGCTGAGCATGGTACCAAAGAGTTGGGGGAATTAATTCTGTAATAAAATAAACATATGTATTGTAGAAACAAAGTGCTCACTCCAATGTGTGGAATAATGTTAGCTTCTGAGAAGCTGACAGTACTTTACAGTTGTTATGTTGGAATTCATATATTTGCGTGCTCAGTGGTTTTTCCGATTGGCTGATGACTTTGGTCAGCACCTAGATACACACTCACTGCATGGACCTCTTCTTTCCTGTGGTTCAGAATACTGATTAAAACTGGCTATAATGTGAATGGAGATATAGTGGAAGGCATGATTTGAAACTATATTTGGTTGGTAACTTACTGTGGTGATGCGCAACTTGCATAGATGTGATCTCATGTCCAACATTATACATAAGTGCTGCTATGAGTTATATGCTGCAAAACGAAGGATTGAACAAACAAGGCACACATCACATTAGTATACCTTAACAACAAGTGCCATCACCACAGGATCATCAAACATGCCCACTCAAGCATTAAACATGCCACAGATTGGGATGTTCCTTTCCCCTAATCTCACCAATGTAATCATAGTTATGCAAACAATGCCTGTTTACCCATCACAGGTGTTCAACCAATAAAACCCGTGACCTCCATGACATTTGGGCATCAGGCTAGAGTGGATGAATGGGGGATGGAGGAGGCAAGGAAGGCCATGAACAAACATTAGTTATCTCTGCAAAACTGTAAATGCTTCTGTGAACTTTTTCAAAATTTCAGTCAGGAAATAAAATGGTATACATGATTTAGCAAAAAGGGGTTCACAGTTACAGAGATGGACATGTTTAAACACGTGCCTCTTTAATGAGGGCAAAGGGGGTGGGGTGGGAGCTTATATGCGGTACTAAATAGCTGAAATAGGAACGAATCCTTATACTGATGAACACACCAGTACAGCACACCATTTTGTTGATTGTACATCATGTACATGTACAATAATGTAAATGGAGAGACAATGGAAGGCAACAATACTAAGTATAACAACACACACCACATGAAATTTTAGTTATTTGGTTGATTTGGCCAGTTATAAATAAAGTCCTACATATAGGTGCAGTTATGATTGATGTGCTGCAATGGATCTCATCCACCATGATAACATACTCATCACATTGACACGAATGACCCTTGACTATTCAGCACCACCCACACCACACACAGGATGTTTCTACCCCATAATTCCACGAATGTAACCATAGTTATGCCACAATGTCTGTTGTTTATGCTCACAGGTGTTTAAATACAACCCATGATGACCTGTATAGGACGTGGGAGTATAGAGGGTTTGTTGGGTGGGGGGGGGGGATGGAAGGGATGTGGGGGTGGGACATGTAGGGTGGAGGGTTGGAGGTGTGGAGGTGGTGGAAGGGTGGAGGTGGTGGAGGGAAGGAGGAGGCAAGGGACTATCAAGCTAAGTTGTGTAGATGATCATTTCAAACACATACATGTCAATTAATGCTCCATCCATGGTGTAGCAAAGTACATAGTCAACAGCAATTTACCTACAAAGATGTTATTCCTGACAGTGTTCTCTCTTCATACAGGTTAATCGGATAGGAATGAATCCATATACTGCAAGTATGCATCAGCCTGCCACTATACATGAAGGCAAGCCATGCTGCTATGACTTCTGTGAAAGGTTGATTGATTCAAGTAATGATCCATTAACAGACCTGCATGGTGGCCCATTTTGAGGATGTGCATGTACATGGACCCAATTATCCGACTGGTCTCCAAAACACGTTACAGCTTTGTTACCTCGCGAGCTCTGTTATTAATATCATTGCGCGTGCATGCATATACGATATGTCAGTTCAACATGTGCGCACCGCTTCGAGCAGTTTAACAAATGACAAACAAATTAATGCGTGCATGCTCTAAAGTATGCATGCATGGGTGCATGTACGTACCGTTCTGCAATGTGCTGAAGACGTGGCCCTGGTGTGTTACGTCAGCTGCAGGGTGCGTATATGAAACCGTGGCTCGCACCCAGCAGCAAATGCACTGGTAAATGTGCGACAGAATTTCGCGTCCAATCAAAATTGAGAGTTCATTAAAAACATTCCAAGCCATGCTACGAAGAAGAGCTTTCGAAGTTGTGATACCTGGGTCAAAGGGCATAGATGAGGTAATGGCGGTGCACGTGACCGTTACAGGGAGAGATAATTGTGCAACCACGCCTACTTTGGTCCATTTTATTCCTATTAACAACCCCTGGATTTGTTCTGATCAGATAGTGTGTCTGAACGGAACGATGACACGTTCACATGCATGCATCATCACTACCGCTGGGTGGGGCATGATGACGTTCTGAATTTCTGATCATCACAGTAATTACTTTCCTGATTAGTATACTTGTATGATTTCATGGTACGAAATTTAAAAACTTACTGAAGCATTAAATAAATTTAAAAAGATGAAACAAGTAATAAAAAACTGTCTCTACGAGGAGTATATCGGAATGAAAGTCTACAGTGGTGTGAAAAGCAAGATAACAAGGTTAAGTGACTGGGAAGCAGGGCTGCCGCGATTATTTACATATTTGTTGCGATATTTTTTGGTCAAATCGCGATACAAACGTGCAGAGGATATACGGAGATACACGGATATATACGAAAAGCAATTCACAACCAAGGATTATTAATTATTACATATGCATCTATCATAATTCGGTGGCACGATCCTCGTTTCGCATAAATTATTCACGAGGTCATAAAAAATAATGAACAGCGGCGGTCAGCGTTGACACTTTCCTTTGGTAGGACAGTTTTTTTTTTTTTTTAAAGAGACATGAGTAGTGCAAGGTCTTAATTTTATTATGTCCGAAGGATGATTTACGACTACTGAAATACTACGCAAGAGCAAGAAGGTCGCAACAAAAGCCTTTGTTTCACTTTAAAGCGGGGAACAAGGCGAAACGAGGATGGTGACATTTTTTGATGCGACGGATTCCAATCCATGCAATAATTCTGTAATCCGTAGTATAACTATAATTTAATTAAGTCTTCGGCACGAAACGCGTACGCTTAAAAGCACTTTTTTTGTAGGAGTACACGAGTCTTTAATGTTTATAATTTTATTTTTACATGGGAGGGGGGGGGGGGGGGTAGAAGTGGGCTACTTATGAAGCGGCAAAATTACAATACGAACCACTTTGCACTATGCCCGGTCGTTTTGGTAAGCGATTTCATATGCATCATTAATACGTATAACTCATGCCACCCTTTCTGAAGGTGCAGTCGAGACTAAGATAGCTAGATACAACTTCAGAGTTTAATTTGGCAACATAAGGAAGATAGAATTCAACACTCAATGCGATATTCTACCAGGATTTGTTGCCGCCACAATAACGCAGCCTAAAATTGTGCGATTATTAACAAATAATTGCTCGATGATTTAAAAATATCACATTTTACTCATCGCGATATATCGCGATATGAGACGATATCGGCAAAGGACACTGCTGGGAAGGGAAAATGAAATTGACCCATATTAGTAAAAATATTACATGCACGTGCTAATTTAAGTCCAGGCAATTTCATTTTTCCTTCCCAGTCAGTTAACCTTGTTTCCTTGCTTTTTACACCCCTACAACCTTTCATTCCTATATTATATACCACCAACTTACTCGTAGAGACAGTTTTTATCACTTGTCAAATTGTGTTGCTAACGATACATACATTCTCCAAGTTGAATTTTGTATTCTGCTTATACAAGGAGTGCAATCATTAAGGTATACATACCTGAGAGTTCCAAGCTGTCAGAATTAGGTTATGTTACACGTACAGTTGTACTGGCTTGAAAACATTCATCAAAACAAGTAACTCAAGTATAGGGTATGGCAGTAATGCGAAGTCAATGCTTCATTGCCTAAGATTGAATATTAGAAATGCATGCAGATACTTATTCTAGCCCTGCTGAGGTACTTCTCAGACGAAAGCTCTTTAATTAGAACACCACATAGTGTGGAGCAGTCCATGCACCGACATCAGGGATACGTCATGACAACGCATGGCAATTAAGAGGCTTGTCTCAGAAAGAATCATGCAGAGTCAATGGGTAGCATGGACCCTGACAGTCCAACACCACATTACTATACTGCCTGATAGTATCTACCCACTAGAAGAACTGCAATGAACTCTAGACATGTTTCATGACAGCAATTAGCTTTAGGACGAAATTTTAAATGGCATACCGTCCATGCATGCGCAGTGGGACCACACGAGGGCCCTGCTCTTCTTTAGGAGCAATAATGTGTCAATTTAGGAGAAAAGGGTGGTGTACATGAGGAAGATAAGATTACCATATCAACATCCAGTACATTATCCAAAACGATTCCCACTGTACAAAATAAGTGTTTTTTTTTTTTTTTTTGGTTACTTATTTTACCCTCAAAAAGGCAGATCAGCACCAAAAAATTCCTGGCAGCTCAGGCAGATTGCAGTCAGTGTAAACAGCCAGGGATCAAAATATAAAGATAAGGCAGGACAGTAACTTTACCGTATGCACGTAAGCCCTATAGTTTTGCCAAAATCTCTTGCCTCGTCTATAAATTCATCATGGCATAAATTCCTGAAGAAAATGATTGTGAGGGGGGCCGCCGTTTATGAGAGACCTGCTATTTGAAGGAATGTTGGTAGAAAGTGAAACATGAAACATGACATGCTCAATTACTTGCGGTTCCTGCCTATAGTAACATAGGCAGCAGGTATGTGAAGCACTAGGGCTTACCTCTCTGACATTGCACACGTTATAACTGCTAAATGCAGTTCCCCTTGTACATGCCAGTTTCAATCAGTCTTGAATGACTAACTTTGCATATGGTTGCCACTATTGAAGCTTTGCCAAACCGTTGGAGGCTGATATAGAGAGAATCCTGCAGTGTTATCAACGATCTATTAATATAAACGTGTAAGCATCCATGTAGTGTGTAGTTATAGATGGTTATTAATAATCTATCTCAGTAGAACATATGTATTGTGCCTACCAAATTGTACAGCGCATACCAAATAATAAGCAATCATCATGGTGCTAGTGCATAATTTAGCGCCTTGTTCAGCACTATACTACCTATACCTTGCTCAACCCAAAGTATTCAAATGACTCCACTTGCTTTGCGAGCACTTGTTTTGATGAAAGTTTTCAAGCCAATTCAACTGTACAGGTAACATATAACGCTAATTCTGACAGCTTGAAACTATCAGGTATGTCGTGCAACCTTAATGATTGCACTCCTTGTATAAACAGGATACAAGAGTGCTCCACCTGAAGCATGTGTGTATCGTATGCAATACATATTTGATGTATGACTATATGATTATGAATCAATTATTGGTTGTGTAGTTCGGTAGCTGGCCACTGTTGTGTTACACCATGCAATGTGTTGCCCTGGGTCCCCAAGAAAAAATAGAAAAATACCTCGATTCTAGCTTGGAATTAAAGTCTTCGTAGCAACGTTCAGCAGCGTATCAGAGCAGATTTTCACTCTCCTTATGAAATAGCTTTCATTTAATTTGTTAGATATCTATTAACGTTATACTGTGTTAACGTGATACGCGCATGCCTAAGGGAAAGCAAGCTATTATAGTACTGCAGAAAAAAGGATTGGGTGGGGGGGGGGGGGGGGGGGGGGGGGGGTTGTTAATAGGAATATTATACAATGGGCCAAAGTAGGCGTGGTTGCACAATTATCTCTCCCTGTAACGGTCACGTGCACCGTCCCTATTGGGAATAATGAATTCCGCCCTTTGATCCAGGTATCGCCACACTCGAAAACTCTTCGCTTGGAATGTTTTTAATGAACTCTCAATTTTGATTGGACGCGAAATTCTGGCGCACATGTACTAGTGCATTTGCGGCTGGGTAAGAACCAAGGTTTCTTATACGCACCACCCTGACGTAACACACCAGGGCCACGTCTTCAGCACATCGCAGAACGGTACGTACATGCACCCATGCATGCATACTTTAGAGCATGCACGCATTTGCACTGCTTGTCATTTGTTAAACTGCTCGAAGCGGTACGCACATGTTGAACTGACACATCGTATATGCATGCACGCGCAATGATATATTATTAGTAATAGAGCTCGCGAGGTAACAAAGCTATAACGTGTTTTGGAGACCAGTCGGGTAATGGGTCCATGTACGTGTACATCGCCAAAATGGGCCGCCATGCAGGTCTGTACGTATTGATGGATCATTAAATTCATTCAATTATTATAATCAACCTTTCACAGAAGTCATAGCAGCATGCTTGACTTCATGCATGTATATAGTGGCAGGTTGATGCATACTTGCAGTATATGGATTCATTCCTATCCGATTAACCTGTATGAAGAGAGAACACTTTGTCAGGAATAGCATCTTTGTAAGTAAATTGCTGTACTTTTGCTACACCATGGATGGAGCATCAAATTAGTGACCAAGTAATGTGTTTAAATTGATGATCCAGGCTACCTGATAGTCCCTTTACTCCTCCAACCCCTCCACTCCCTCCACCCCACATCCCTTCCATCCCCCCTCCCCCCCCACCCAACAATCCCTCTATACTCCCACGTCCTACAGGTCATCATGGGTTGTATTTAAACACCTGTGAGCATAAACAACAGACATTGTGGCATAACTATGGTTACATTCGTGGAATTATGGGATAGAAACATCCTGTGTGTGTGTGAGTGGGTGGTGGTGCTGAATAGTCAAGGGTCAAGCTGTGGTGACCATATTTTATGACCATATTTATATGATATACAATCAAAAAAATGGTGTGCTGCACTGACGTGTTGATCAGTATATGGATTAATTCCTATTTCAACTATTTAGAACCGCATATAAACTCCCAACCCCACCCCCTTTGCCAAAAAGGCACGTGTTTAAACACGTGCATTTCTGTAACTGTCAACCCCTTTTTTTCTAAATGATGTATAGGAATACACAGAAGCGTTCACAGTTGCAGAGGCTGATTACTAATGTTTATTTCCAGTGTTCGTGGCCTTCCTTGCCTCCATCCCCCATTCATCCACTCTAGCCTGATGCCCATAGAAGGTCACGGGCTTTATTGTTTGAACACCTGTGATGGGTAAACAGGCATTGTTTGCATAACTATGATTACATTGGTGAGATTAGGGGACAGGAACATCCCAATCTGCGGCATGGTTAATGCGTTGGTGGCTATGTTTGATAATTATGTGGTGATGGCACCTGTGGTATTGGGTGTCCAATCCTTAGTTTTGCGGCAAATAACTCATAGCTGCACTTATATATTATCACATCTACGGAATTTGGGTATTTAGCAGTTGGACTGACCAAGGCTTTTTATGCGCATCACCACAGTAACCATGCAAGTACAATTTCAAATCATGCCTTCCACTTTATCTCCATTCACATTATAGCTATGTTGTAATCAGTATTCTGAACCACAGGAAAGAAGAGGTCCATGCAGTGAGTGTGTATCTAGGTGCTGACCAAAGTCATCAGCCAATAGGAAAAACCAGCACGCAAAAGAATTCCAACATAACAACTTAAGTAGAGCAAAGGAACCTAATAAGAAACACCCCCTATTAAGAAACAATGAATATATAATTTAGAGCTTGGGTTAATCCCACTAAGTCTTGGATGAAATAATAAGCTAGTAACCATCTAAGCTGCTCGCTTGCACTACGGGGCCATGCACCACTGCTTGGTAAGCAATCCTACTCCTCTTCTCTTAAGCAGGTGCTTAGCACTTTTCCACTGACTGAAGCAACCATTCGTAACGATCGTTTTTGATTTATAAGGTTCACCTGCCATCCGGGCGAAAATCAGGTACGCGTTCTCCATCACATGTAATGTTCGCCAGCTTTACAGTGGGAGCATGCCTGGGCAAGTCCCCATACATTGGAGTGCACTTGCCGAAAGCACTAAATTTTCTATGCTATGGTGTTTATATGCAAAGAAAGAAAACCGTTTCTTAATAGGTCCCCTTGCTCTACTGCCAGCTGCTCAGAAGCTAACATATTATTCTACACAATGGAGTGAGCACTTTGTTTCTGCAGTACTTATATTAATTTCATTACAGAATTGCTCTTTGGCACCTGCCAAACCGAACATAGTGACATAAATTGGGCTGACCACACTCCTGCCCCGTTCACTTTGGCAAATGGCTGCCCTATCTAAACACCTGAGATGGGAAACAGATACTGTGGTGTAACTGTTATTAGATATAGGAGGTGTTGATAGTTAAATAGTGATTGTCTGTGGTACCACCTAACTGCCACAATGCTTACCTATATGTATAGAATTTGCAACTTGTACATTTCTTACACTAGCTCTTTATCTTCAGCTGCAGATACAGGTGAAACCATATATGGCTTAAGCTCCACATTGCCAAGGTAGGAATGGGTGTCTCAAGTTAAAAGAAGCAAGCAATAATTAAAATGCTGTACGTTATGGTCACTTCTCAGGGCAGTTTGCAACTTGCAACCAACCATTTGAAAATTCAGAAGTACTATTCAATAAATCTCATTGAATCAGGCTCGGGTTACACAGCTGCGAACCTCAGGCCTTAAGAAAACTTATTACGAAGAAACATGGCGGGCAGTAATATAAACGGTTTAACTTAATTGATTTAATTTGTGTAATTGCAAGTGTTAATCACCATGCGTGCATGCAGCTCTTCATTATGCGCTCTTCCAGCAGAAACTTGGTTAACGTCAGCATTCTAATAAAACTCTCTTGGGGCATATAATTATACCGCAGGAAAAGATAAGTTATGTCTTAAGCAAACTGGCTAGGAATAATTCTGTCCCTGAGTTTGATTTCTCATATACAATTCAAAGTTGTCCATAATTATATCATCAGCAACGTTTAGCTAGTGCCTGTATAGTTGTATGCATGCATTGAATTTATTAAGTTGGTTCCGCCATGTTTTGTGTTGGCAAACCATTGCCTTCGATGTACGGCGTCTCAAAAGTAACGGATTTTCTACACCCACGCCTAATAATTAATTCAAAGTATTGTATCTAAAGTGACAGGTTCGTGAAGACACGTTTGCAAGCAAGCTATAATACGCGTTCTGCAGCGCGCACCAAGAGCATTGTTTTGAATCCCAATACTCAATTGGAGTAAAATAATTAAACGAAATTACAAGCATAGTTCATGGTGTTACCACTAGTGGCTTTTTGAGCACCCAGATAACAATCACTCTACGTTTCGCACTGCAGCATTTTCATGCGGGGTCAATATCAACGCGACGGTCGTTATGCAGGGCAGTTGCAGACTGTTCAACAAATTTTATTTAATCTGCACAGCTGCGAACGTTCGGCCAAAAAAAAAAAAATACTAATTACGAAGAAACACCGGAGTAAATGGTTTATTTTTAAAATTGGTTTAATTTGCGTAAATTGCGTGTTCAATTACAAGTCAGCGTAATTGTCACTATGAATTACATAAATGACCGTGCATGCGACCAGCAGAAACTTGGTTAACTTCAGCATTCCCAACCTGGCTAGTGATAATTCTGCTCCCTAAGCTTCGATTTCTCATTTGCAATTTCAAAGTTGACCAATATATCATCAACAACGTTTAGTACATCTGAGTCCCAGTATTGTGTGGGCGTATTAAGAGCGGTAATTTAAATGCTTACGTATCTCTATCAAATACAAGGCTAACTTGCCACTCTGTCTCATCAGAGCTAGAGATTAAGATTATAATATGTCTCACCCGCTAAGCTTATGCGCCCCCTTGTTGCGCGTTGCAATCTGCAAAATTACGCGCGCTATACGCTTTGCCACGATAGCGTTAGTTGGACGTGGCCCGACTGCCGCGCGTATGGGTTGCAAGCCTTGTTCTGCTTGCAGATTTAGCATTTCCATGCGGGGTCATGCAGTATCACCACTTAGTAGGTTGAGATATGATTATTAATACTGGCGTGCGTTATCTTTTTAAAGCAGCGTTGTCTCGTGGAGGAAAATAGTTTTCATTTTTCGAGGAGGCTAATGAACCTGAGTTCCCTGCCATGAAGCCAATACAAAGGGATGGCTACCTTAACACCTATGTTCTTTAAATTACGATTGCGTATTTGTGTCAAAAAACGCCATCAAAACCTGCACTAACCCTCCAACCACCTCGTACCAAATTTTGCGCGACCCTTTGGTGGTATCACTGCTGTATAAACTCTATATGATGCGCTTAGATGTAAGTGAAGCCATGCATGCATTAAATCTGTAACAGGTTAAGTCTTACGTCACATACGGATTCGGCCTAACGGGCTTCGTTGCGTATATATAAAGAAGGCGAGAACTTTTTTGCCACATGTGTTCAGGTCAAGCGCGATGCAACAAGCAGCAGTGGTGATCGTGGTCATTATTGGCGCGGCAATGGTTGAGAGCTTTCCCGTCGGCCCCATGACCGGGCCCGAGAAAATCACTAATAATGGTTACGTAATGAAGCTCTTCGAGTGCCTAAATCAACGTTCTCCGTTGGAATGTTGCGGACTGAGGGAGTGCAACATTCGAGCCATGGTCGGGATCGGTAAGCATGCATGTTGACTGAAAATTGTTTCAGTATATGCTATAGGATGAAAAAAATTCTATACTGCTTTTAGATGAATTCCACAACATTGTGGAATTCAATGGCACCCGAGGAGAGACAGACGCTGTGTACCTTCATTTCAATACCACCTCGATGTCCCTGCTAGCCAACCGAAGCGCGGCAACTGTCCAGTTTGCTGAAATGCGAGTGCATAAAAAATTGCTATCGCAACGTGCCGTGTCATTATTAGAATCCTCCAATTGCGGAGTTACTCTCCGCCTCTTCACTGCGTCAGCACAAAAGGACGAATATGACTTGATATCAGAGTCTATCCTGTCTACAGAGAGCCTCAAAGTGGACGAGTGGATTTCATTCGGTAACCTAAGCGAATTGTATTACAGCTGGATAAAAGACAACAACCGAACTGTGCAAACCGTAAAACTGGACATGCTCGCTTCATGTGGAGGCGCGCGACCTACTTTCAACTCGGCATTTAGAGTTAACTCCTTGCAGCTCATGCCAGTTATGGTGGCATACATGAGCGAAACGGAAAAGGTTAACGTTCAACGCGACCATGGCCCCAGGCCCAGAATTCACCGTAGATCTGTTGAAGTACCGCAAAATGCGTCTTGTGACGTCTATTCCTATGAAGTAAGTTGCCATGCACAAAAATGTAATAGCTTAAACATCATGAATGTCTTCCGCACAATATATGTATATAGATCTTGCTGTCCAACTACATCGAAAATGTGCTTAATCCGTTGATCGTACCAATCACCTTCTGCGTGGGATCGTGCCAAACAGTGCAACGCAGATCTCTCAACAGCAACTCGTTGATCCATGTAGTGGAGAGGGAAAATAATCCTGACTTGCCCTCTTTATGTTGCACACCCATTGGATACAATCCGCTAAATGCTCTTGTGCTTGAAGGGAACTTGCTATATGTTAAAAGTGTTCTTAATTTTAGTGCGACAGGTTGTCATTGCGTATGAGTACATGCATTTGTCTACTTTTTGTATTTGCATTAGTTAATTCTTTAGTTGATGATTCTCAGTGCCCACGCATGCAGATCACATGCATGAACTGATTTCTGTATATAGCCATGCAGGCTTACGGACGATCACAATTATAAGTGCTGCGGTGGGCGGCATAAAGTTTAATTATGCCATTGGATACATAGAGGATGATTGCGCGCAGTTGAAGTGCATGCATTTTACAGTGCCAGGGATTTCCTACGAGTTGGTGTGTGGAACTGAATTATATGAAACACAGTTATCAAATACTATAATTTCCTACGTAGATGCAGATCGAATTAAGGCAGGTTGTAGTCTCGTGCCAGAACCAATATACGCAGCTGCGGGTGGATTAAATCACATATCAGGCTGTCCACGAGACTAATACATGCACGTGCACGGCATCTATTAGTGCCTGATGCATACATGACTGACTGTCTGTGCGCGAATTGTAGGTACTTGGAAATAATTTCACTTATAGTATATACTTAACGGTATACATCCGTGTATACCGTCATGAAAAATGGGATTATGCCAAGAGGCCTTTTTGAAAATCCAGTTCTCGCGATCGTTCTATCGTTTTTATAGTTCAGTATATATGAAACTTCAATTGAAGCTTTGACAAAACCAGGCTTGTGCTATTTTAAATAAGACCCTAATAAAATGGCATCAGTTTCAAACCCGGGCTAAACGACCGGCTAATAGTGCGTATAAATAGATTTAAATGCGTGGCGAGAATTAAGTATGAAGACGTGGGTCCTTTGCACTGTCGAGTCCAGACTTAAGTTCGGTAACCTTAAAAATACAGAACTGAACGAAGGAGCGTGTCTTTAGCGTTTTCAGTTACCTATAAGTTTGGTTTGGACGAGTGTAAATAGCTCATCATTGTTATGTGTAACTAGAATTAAATACTGATTTGGCATTAAGTGCTGAAATAGGAGGGACGTGGGTCGTTTAGCTCGGAAGATATGGGTTTGAAATTGATGTTGTACTAAGAGTGAATATAAACAATACTCCCAACGTCATACACTCCGCCATGCATGCATTCTATATGCCAATCTCATATATCTTTCAATTTAACGATTTCCTGCTGAGATTGACAGGTTACGTAAATTTATCCGATTGGATTGCCTGATTAGTGTCGGGTTTCGCGCACAACCTTTGAACGGAGCAACGGATCAGCGTGGCTCAACAAATTTCAAGGAGGGCAATATGATTCGGCTGCATTCCCATATCCATGCACCGATTGGATTATCAACCTTCCGTGGGTGTTTAGAACAAATATTAGTACTAACAACGTAGCGTCTTATCGTTAGATCATTCTCGGAAGCATTGTAACTTAAAACAAACGCTGACTTTTTGTTTACTACAGAAGCCTTATATAAAGGGTGTGTCTTAACCACCCTAGCAATCGCACGGACCACTACTAGTAACCTGTGTATTGAATCTTCAGATAGCTATATGAACGCATAATTTCCCGTGCTTTCGTTGCTACAATCAAGTACCACTAACGGGTATATGCACTATTAACGATACAGCAGCATCGGAGGCGGATCTAGAGTAATTAATGAAATTCACAAATAAAATTAAAAACGATGAGGTTTGATTCATAACAATTAGTCGTTCAATATCAATGAGATATATTTAGCGGGGGGAGGGGGGGGGGGGGGAGGGGAGGGAGGCTCTGTGAACCGCCAAATGGCGTTGCTCAGCAGAAAATCGTTAATTGGTGCTGTGTCCATGGTGCACGCCATCAGCACTAGCCTCATCCATCCATGCATTCAGTACACAATGATCTACACATACTGCCAAGAGGCCAACTATTTTGCCTATATAAGAGGAAGTGGGCCCACGCTTCCTCCTGGATATCACAACCCTTAATAAGAGGAGGACCAAGTTCAAGCAGTTCAAATTGTTCATGAAGTGCAGCAGACTTTCTTGCCACCACATGCGGCCATATTATGATTAGTCTCACCATCACATGCGGCCATATCATGATCAGTCTCACCACCACATGCGGCCATATCATGATCAGTCCTGCTACCCCATGCGGCCATATCATGATCAGTCTCACCACCACATCATGATCAGTCTCACCACCACAAGTGGCCATATTATGATCAGTCTCACCACCACAAGCGGCCATATCAAGATCAGTCTCACCACCACATGCGGCCATATCAGAATCAGTCTCACCATCACATGCCGCCATTTAATAATCAGTCTCACCATCACATGCGGCCATATCATGATCAGTCTTACCACCACATGCGGCCATATCATGATCAGTCTCACCACCACATGCGGCCATACCAAGATCAGTCTCACCACCACATGCGGCCATATCATAATCAGTCTCACCATCACATGCCGCCATATCATAATCAGTCTCACTACCACATGCCACCATGTCAAGATCAGTCTCACCATCACATGCCGCCATATCATAATCAGTCTCACCATCACATGCCGCCATTTAATAATCAGTCTCACCACCACATGCGGCCATATCATGATCAGTCTTACCACCACATGCGGCCATATCATGATCAGTCTCACCACCACATGCGGCCATATCATAATCAGTCTCACCACCACATGCCACCATATCAAGATCAGTCTCACCACCACATGCGGCCATATCATGATCAGTCTCACCACCACATGCAGCCATATCAAGATCAGTCTCACCACCACATGCGGCCATATAATGATCAGTCTCACCACCACATGCGGCCATATCATAATCAGTCTCTCCACCACATGCGGCCATATCAAGATCAGTCTCACCACCACATGCGGCCATATCATAATCAGTCTCACCACCACATGTGGCCATATCAAGATCAGTCTCACCACCACATGCGGCCATATAATGATCAGTCTCACCACCACATGCGGCCATATCATAATCAGTCTCACCACCACATGTGGCCATATCATGATCAGTCTCACTACCACATGCGGCCATATCAAGATCAGTCTCACCACCACATGCGGCCATATTATAATCAGTCTCACCACCACATGCCACCATATCATGATCAGTCTCACCACCACATGCCGCCATATCAAGATCAGTCTCACCACCACATGCCACCATATCATGATCAGTCTCACCACCACATGCGGCCATATTATGATCAGTCTCACCACCACATGCGGCCGTATTATGATCAGTCTCACCACCACATGCGGCCATATTATGATCAGTCTCACCACCACATGCGGCCATATCATGATCAGTCACACCACCACATGCGGCCATATCATGATCAGTCTCACCACCACATGCCGCCATATCATGATCAGTCTCACCACCACATGCGGCCATATCAAGATCAGTCTCACCACCACATGCTGCCATATCATTATCAGTCTCACCACCACATGCGGCCATATCTTGATCAGTCTCACCACCACATGCCGCCATATCATGATCAGTCTCACCACCACATGCGGCCATATCATAATCAGTCTCACCACCACATGTGGCCATATCAAGATCAGTCTCACCACCACATGCGGCCATATCATAATCAGTCTCACCACCACATGCGGCCATATCATGATCAGTCTCACCACCACATGCGGCCATATCATAATCAGTCTCACCACCACATGCGGCCATATCATGATCAGTCTCACCACCACATGTGGCCATATCAAGATCAGTCTCACCACCACATGCGGCCATATAATGATCAGTCTCACCACCACATGCGGCCATATCATAATCAGTCTCACCACCACATGCGGCCATATTATGATCAGTCTCACCACCACATGCGGCCATATCATGATCAGTCTCACCACCACATGCGGCCATATCAAGTTCAGTCTCACCACCACATGCGGCCATATCATGATCAGTCTCACCACCACATGCGGCCATATCATAATCAGTCTCACCACCACATGCGGCCATATCAAGATCAGTCTCACCACCACATGCGGCCATATCATAATCAGTCTCACCACCACATGTGGCCATATCAAGATCAGTCTCACCACCACATGCGGCCATATAATGATCAGTCTCACCACCACATGCGGCCATATCATAATCAGTCTCACCACCACATGTGGCCATATCATGATCAGTCTCACCACCACATGCCGCCATATCAAGATCAGTCTCACCACCACATGCGGCCATATCATAATCAGTCTCACCACCACATGTGGCCATATCAAGATCAGTCTCACCACCACATGCGGCCATATAATGATCAGTCTCACCACCACATTCGGCCATATCATAATCAGTCTCACCACCACATGTGGCCATATCATGATCAGTCTCACTACCACATGCGGCCATATCAAGATCAGTCTCACCACCACATGCGGCCATATTATAATCAGTCTCACCACCACATGCCACCATATCAAGATCAGTCTCACCACCACATGCCGCCATATCAAGATCAGTCTCACCACCACATGCCACCATATCATGATCAGTCTCACCACCACATGCGGCCATATTATGATCAGTCTCACCACCACATGCGGCCGTATTATGATCAGTCTCACCACCACATGCGGCCATATTATGATCAGTCTCACCACCACATGCGGCCATATCATGATCAGTCTCACCACCACATGCCGCCATATCATGATCAGTCTCACCACCACATGCGGCCATATCAAGATCAGTCTCACCACCACATGCTGCCATATCATTATCAGTCTCACCACCACATGCGGCCATATCATGATCAGTCTCACCACCACATGCCGCCATATCATGATCAGTCTCACCACCACATGCGGCCATATCATAATCAGTCTCACCACCACATGTGGCCATATCAAGATCAGTCTCACCACCACATGCGGCCATATCATAATCAGTCTCACCACCACATGCGGCCATATCATGATCAGTCTCATCACCACATTCGGCCATATCATAATCAGTCTCACCACCACATGCGGCCATATCATAATCAGTCTCACCACCACATGCGGCCATATCATGATCAGTCTCACCACCACATGCGGCCATAACAAGATCAGTCTCACCACCACATGTGGCCATATCAAGATCAGTCTCACCACCACATTCGGCCATATCATAATCAGTCTCACCACAACATGCCACCATATCATAATCAGTCTCACCACCACATGTGGCCATATCATGATCAGTCTCACCACCACATTCGGCCATATCATAATCAGTCTCACCACCACATGCCGCCATATCATGATCAGTCTCACCACCACATTCGGCCATATCATAATCAGTCTCACCACCACATGCGGCCATATCATAATCAGTCTCACCACCACATGCGGCCATATCATGATCAGTCTCACCACTACATGTGGCCATATCAAGATCAGTCTCACCACCACATGCGGCCATATAATGATCAGTCTCACCACCACATGCGGCCATATCATAATCAGTCTCACCACCACATGCGGCCATATTATGATCAGTCTCACCACCACATGCGGCCATATCATGATCAGTCTCACCACCACATGCGGCCATATCAAGTTCAGTCTCACCACCACATGCGGCCATATCATGATCAGTCTCACCACCACATGCGGCCATATCATAATCAGTCTCACCACCACATGCGGCCATATCAAGATCAGTCTCACCACCACATGCGGCCATATCATAATCAGTCTCACCACCACATGTGGCCATATCAAGATCAGTCTCACCACCACATGCGGCCATATAATGACCAGTCTCACCACCACATGCGGCCATATCATAATCAGTCTCTCCACCACATGTGGCCATATCATGATCAGTCTCACCACCACATGCCGCCATATCAAGATCAGTCTCACCACCACATGCCACCATATCATGATCAGTCTCACCACCACATGCGGCCATATTATGATCAGTCTCACCACCACATGCGGCCATATTATGATCAGTCACACCACCACATGCGGCCATATTATGATCAGTCTCACCACCACATGCGGCCATATCATGATCAGTCTCACCACCACATGCGACCATATCATAATCAGTCTCACCACCACATGCGGCCATATCATGATCAGTCTCACCACCACATGCGGCCATATCATGATCAGTCTCACCACCACATGCGGCCATATCATGATCAGTCTCACCACCACATGCGGCCATATCATGATCAGTCTCACCACCACATGCGGCCATATCATGATCAGTCTCACCACCACATGCGGCCATATCATGATCAGTCTCACCACCACATGCGGCCATATCATGATCAGTCTCACCACCACATGCGGCCATATCATGATCAGTCTCACCACCACATGCGGCCATATCATGATCAGTCTCACCACCAC
Organism: Eunapius fragilis; assembly: GCA_963681505.1. Classification (NCBI taxonomy): domain Eukaryota; kingdom Metazoa; phylum Porifera; class Demospongiae; order Spongillida; family Spongillidae; genus Eunapius; species Eunapius fragilis. Next base: position 10,490,892 of record OY811971.1, read on the forward strand.
ATGCCGCCATATCAAGATCAGTCTCACCACCACATGCCGCCATATCAAGATCAGTCTCACCACCACATGCCACCATATCATGATCAGTCTCACCACCACATGCGGCCATATTATGATCAGTCTCACCACCACATGCGGCCATATTATGATCAGTCACACCACCACATGCGGCCATATTATGATCAGTCTCACCACCACATGCGGCCATATCATGATCAGTCACACCACCACATGTGGCCATATCATAATCAGTCTCACCACCACATGCGGCCATATTATGATCAGTCTCACCACCACATGCGGCCATATCATGATCAGTCTCACCACCACATGCGGCCATATCATGATCAGTCTCACCACCACATGCGGCCATATCATGATCAGTCTCACCACCACATGCCGCCATATCAAGATCAGTCTCACCACCACATGCCGCCATATCAAGATCAGTCTCACCACCACATGCCACCATATCATGATCAGTCTCACCACCACATGCGGCCATATTATGATCAGTCTCACCACCACATGCGGCCATATTATGATCAGTCACACCACCACATGCGGCCATATTATGATCAGTCTCACCACCACATGCGGCCATATCAAGATCAGTCTCACCACCACATGCGGCCATATCATGATCAGTCACACCACCACATGTGGCCATATCATAATCAGTCTCACCACCACATGCGGCCATATTATGATCAGTCTCACCACCACATGCGGCCATATCATGATCAGTCTCACCACCACATGCGGCCATATCATGATCAGTCTCACCACCACATGCGGCCATATCATGATCAGTCTCACCATCACATGCGGCCATATCATGATCAGTCACACCACCACATGCGGCCATATCATGATCAGTCTCACCACCACATGCGGCCATATCATGATCAGTCTCACCACCACATGCGGCCATATCATGATCAGTCTCACCACCACATGCGGCCATATCATAATCAGTCTCACCACAACATGCGGCCATATCATGATCAGTCTCACAACCACATGCGGCCATATCAAGATCAGTCTCACCACCACATGCGGCCATATTATGATCAGTCTCACCACCACATGCGGCCATATCAAGATCAGTCTCACCACCACATGTGGCCATATCAAGATCAGTCTCACCACCACATGCGGCCATATTATGATCAGTCTCACCACCACATGCGGCCATATCAAGATCAGTCTCACCACCACATGTGGCCATATCATAATCAGTCTCACCACCACATGCGGCCATATCATGATCAGTCTCACCACCACATGCGGCCATATCAAGATCAGTCTCACCACCACATGCGGCCATATCATGATCAGTCTCACCACCACATGCGGCCATATCAAGATCAGTCTCACCACCACATGCGGCCATATCAAGATCAGTCTCACCACCACATGCGGCCATATCATAATCAGTCTCACCACCACATGTGGCCATATCATGATCAGTCTTGCCACCACATGCGGCCATATCATGATCAGTCTCACCACCACATGTGGCCATATCATGATCAGTCTTACCACCACTTGCGGCCATATCATAATCAGTCTCACCACCACATGCCACCATATCAAGATCAGTCTCACCACCACATGCCACCATATCATGATCAGTCTCACCACCACATGCGGCCATATCATGATCAGTCTCACCACCACATGCCACCATATCATGATCAGTCTCACCACCACATGCGGCCATATCAAGATCAGTCTCACCACCACATGTGGTCATATCAAGATCAGTCTCACCACCACATGTGGCCATATCATGATCAGTCTTACCACCACATGCGGCCATATCATAATCAGTCTCACCACCACATGACACCATATCAAGATCAGTCTCACCACCACATGCGGCCATATTATGATCAGTCTCACCACCGCATGCCACCATATCATGATCAGTCTCACCACCACATGTGGCCACATCAAGATCAGTCTCACCACCACATGCGGCCATATCATAATCATTCTCACCACCACATGCGGCCATATCATGATCAGTCTCACCACCACATGTGGCCATATCATGATCAGTCTCACCACCACACGCGGCCATATCATAATCAGTCTCACCACCACATGCCGCCATATCATGATCAGTCTCACCACCACATGCGGCCATATCATAATCAGTCTCACCATCACATGCGGCCATATCATGATCAGTCTCACCACCACATGCCACCATATCAAGATCAGTCTTACCACCACATGCCACCATATCATAATCAGTCTCACCACAACATGCGGCCATATCATGATCAGTCTCACCACCACATGCGGCCATATTATGATCAGTCTCACCACCACATGCGGCCATATCAAGATCAGTCTCACCACCACATGTGGCCATATCAAGATCAGTCTCACCACCACATGCGGCCATATCAAGATCAGTCTCACCACCACATGTGGCCATATCATGATCAGTCTCACCACCACATGTGGCCATATCATAATCAGTCTCACCACCACATGCGGCCATATCATGATCAGTCTCACCACCACATGCGGCCATATCAAGATCAGTCTCACCACCACATGCGGCCATATCATAATCAGTCTCACCACCACATGTGGCCATATCATGATCAGTCTCACCACCACATGCGGCCATATCATGATCAGTCTCACCACCACATGCGGCCATATCATGATCAGTCTCACCACCACATGTGGCCATATTATGATCAGTCTCACCACCACATGCGGCCATATCATGATCCGTCATACCACCACATGCCGCCATGTCATGATCAGTCTCACCACCACATGCCGCCATATCATGATCAGTCTCACCACCACATGTGGCCATATTATGATCAGTCTTGCCACCACATGCGGCCATATTATGATCAGTCTCACCACCACATGCGGCCATATCATGATCAGTCTCACCACCACATGTGGCCATATCATGATCAGTCTTACCACCACATGCGGCCATATCATAATCAGTCTCACCACCACATGCCACCATATCAAGATCAGTCTCACCACCACATGCGGCCATATCAAGATCAGTCTTACCACCACATGCGGCCATATCATAATCAGTCTCACCACCACATGCGGCCATATCAAGATCAGTCTCACCACCACATTCGGCCATATCATGATCAGTCTCACCACCACATGCGGCCATATCAAGATCAGTCTCACCACCACATTCGGCCATATCATAATCAGTCTCACCACCACATGTGGCCATATCATGATCAGTCTTGCCACCACATGCGGCCATATCATGATCAGTCTCACCACCACATGTGGCCATATCATGATCAGTCTTACCACCACTTGCGGCCATATCATAATCAGTCTCACCACCACATGCCACCATATCAAGATCAGTCTCACCACCACATGCCACCATATCATGATCAGTCTCACCACCACATGCGGCCATATCATGATCAGTCTCACCACCACATGCCACCATATCATGATCAGTCTCACCACCACATGCGGCCATATCAAGATCAGTCTCACCACCACATGTGGTCATATCAAGATCAGTCTCACCACCACATGTGGCCATATCATGATCAGTCTTACCACCACATGCGGCCATATCATAATCAGTCTCACCACCACATGACACCATATCAAGATCAGTCTCACCACCACATGCGGCCATATTATGATCAGTCTCACCACCACATGCGACCATATCATAATCAGTCTCACCACCATATGTGGCCATATCAAGATCAGTCTCACCACCACATGCGGCCATATTATGATCAGTCTCACCACCACATGCGGGCATATCATGATCAGTCCTGCCACCGCATGCCACCATATCATGATCAGTCTCACCACCACATGTGGCCACATCAAGATCAGTCTCACCACCACATGCGGCCATATCATAATCATTCTCACCACCACATACGGCCATATCATGATCAGTCTCACCACCACATGTGGCCATATCATGATCAGTCTCACCACCACACGCGGCCATATCATAATCAGTCTCACCACCACATGCCGCCATATCATGATCAGTCTCACCACCACATGCGGCCATATCATAATCAGTCTCACCATCACATGCGGCCATATCATGATCAGTCTCACCACCACATGCCACCATATCAAGATCAGTCTTACCACCACATGCCACCATATCATAATCAGTCTCACCACCACATGTCGTCATATCATGATCAGTCTCACCACCACATGCCGCCATATCATGATCGGTCCTCACCACCACATGTGGCCATATCAAGATCAGTCTCACCACCACATGCCACCATATCAAGATCAGTCTCACAACCACATGCGGCCATATTATGATCAGTCCTGCTACCACAGGCGGCCATATCATTTTCCACATGCCACCATATCATGATCAGTCTTGCAACCACATTAGGAACAGGGTTCCCAGGTGAGGTAATATCTGTAGATAGGTTCTGCAGCTGTATGCGTGTGCACAGAAGGTCTGATGGCCTTAACATTTGAGGTTGGTGAAAATGTTTTATTGAATCAGTCGAAGTGTATTTTGCAGGACCACTGCCGCTTTTATCACTACATAATGTGATAGGAGTACCTGACAGTGGCTTAAGCAAGTTGAGCAACAGTTCAAGACTGATCAAGACTGATCATAATATGGCCGCATTTAGTGGCAAAAATGATATGGCCGCATGTGGTGGTGAGACTGATCATGATATGGCCACATGTGGTGGTTAGACTGATCTTGATGTGGTGATATGGCTGCATATGGTGGCATAACTGATCATGATATGTGTTTGCAAGACTGATCATGATATGGCCGCATGTAGTGGTGAGACTGAACATGCAAGACTGATCATGATATGGCGGCATGTGGTGGTGAGACTGATTGTGATATGGCGGACCCTACCATATCCTTATCGATTGGCGGACCCTACCATATCCTTATCGATGTACATGCTGCCATGTAGTTCACATCCTGAGTTACCACACAAGTATCTTTATCCATACGGTGGCCCGGTAGGTCGCGGGTACGAGCAGCGGTTTGAGAGCAAAAATGAGTACGAGCAACGGTCTGAGAGCAAAATTGCGTACGGTCCGAGAGCAAAATTGCGTACGGTCCGAGAGCAAAATTGCGTACGGTCCGAGAGCAAAATTGCGTACGGTCTGAGAGCAAAATTGCGTACGGTCTGAGAGCAAAATTGCGTATGGTCCGAGAGCAAAAACGCGCAGGAGCTGAGAGCAAAAATGCGTACGAGCTGAGAGCAGTTGTTTACATTGGATTTAGGCATTACGCCATTTGTTTTTTTTTTCTTTAAAAAAATGGCTTCCAGATGCATAGCTAGCGTCACCCGTTTGTAACTTTTCCAAGGGCTGTTAACATCCTGAGGCAGCGCAAGGCAGCTATTCTCGATCCCTGATTGCGCACCGGTGTGTAACTGTTTGGTGTGTGTGTGTGTGTGTGTGTGTGTGTGTGTGTGTGTGTGTGTGTGTGTGTGTGTGTGTGTGCGTGTGTGTGTGTGTGTGTGTGTGTGTGTGTGTGTGTGCAATTCCTTTACATCGTGATGTGTATCTCTTTATTTGTCATACACTGGCACTAAGTCGGCTGACTGAAGTGTGTGTGTGTGTGTGTGTGTGTGTGTGTGTGTGTGTGTGTGTGTGTGTGTGTGTGTGTGTGTGTGTGTGTGTGTGTGGTTTGTCTGCATCATGCATGTCTATGTTCTGGGCGTTAAAGAAGGGAAATTTACTTTTAAATCATGCATACTTTCATTTATTGTTTTGTCCCACTATTAATTGGGCCAAGGATCTTGTAACACTCAAGATTGAGATACTAGTAATCGGCTTCAACTGCCCAGAACTCTCTAAGTTGCTGACATGTTGTCCCTCTCTCTCTCATTGCGTTGTTGCAGCTTTGATTGCCTCCCTGTCATTCTCAGGCTTGGGCAGTGCTGTTAACAGTAGGCGACGGCAGTGTTCAACACCAAGGTCTCCCTCTCCAATGCCATCTCTGCTCTGGACCCTCCCATTTCCCAGAGGGTCAAATGATAATGATATAAGCTTAACATTTCCACATCTTGTTGGAGTCTTCCTCCCCAGCCAACAGAGCTTACTTTCTGTCAGTAGCAGTTAGCTCCTCATGCTTCCTCTTGGCTACCGGTGGTCGCTTCCCCTGGTTTGGGTTTGTACCTGGATTCCAATGAGTACCAGATGGCCATTGGTGGTGGCTTGAGTTGGATATCTATGTGCCAATACTGCTCTCAACCCTTTTGGTCACCAGAAGGGGAAGGGACCACCGGTAGCCAAGAGGAAGCATGAGGAGCTAACTGCTACTGACAGAAGGTAAGTTCTGTTGGAGACTCCAACAAGATGTGGAAATGTTGAGCTTATATCATTATCATTCCTGACAAGACCCTCTGGGGAATGGGAGAGTCCAGAGCAGAGATGGCATTGGAGAGGGAGACCTTGGTGTTGAACATTGCCGTCGCCTACTGTTAACAGCACTGCCCAAGCCTGAGAATGACAGGGAGGCAATCCAAGCTGCAACAACGCAATGAGAGAGAGAGGGACAACATGTCAGCAACTTAGAGAGTTCTGGGCGGTTGAAGCCGATTACTAGTATCTCAATCTTGAGTGTTACAAGATCCTTGGCCCAATTAATAGTGGGGCAAAACAATAAATGAAAGTATGCATGATTTAAAAGTAAATTTCCCTTCTTTAACGCCCAGAACATACACATGCATGATGCAGACAAACCACACACACACACACACACACACACACACACACACATACACACACACACACACACACACACACACACACACACACACACACACACACACACACACACACACACACACACACACACACACACACTTCAGTCAGCCGACTTAGTGCACAGTAAATAAGATAAGACCACAGCTGTCCGTGCTTTTGGTAAATCTCCCAAGACTGCTCTTAACTGTACCAGTGTATGACAAATAAAGAGATACACATCACGATGTAAAGGAATTGCACACACACACACACACACACACACACACACACACACACACACACACACACACACACGCGCGCGCACACACACACACACACACACACACAACACACACACACACACACACACACACACACACACACACACACACACACACACACACACACACACACACGCACGCGCGCGCGCGCACACACACACCAAACAGTTACACACCGGTGCGCAATCAGGGATCGAGAATAGCTGCCTTGCGCTGCCTCAGGATGTTAACAGCCCTTGGAAAAGTTACAAACGGGTGACCTAGCGATGCATCTGGAAGCCATTTTTTTAAAGAAAAAAAACAAATGGCGTAATGCCTAAATCCAATGTAAACAACTGCTCTCAGCTCGTACGCATTTTTGCTCTCAGCTCCTGCGCGTTTTTGCTCTCGGACCATACGCAATTTTGCTCTCAGACCGTACGCAATTTTGCTCTCAGACCGTACGCAATTTTGCTCTCGGACCATACGCAATTTTGCTCTCGGACCGTACGCAATTTTGCTCTCGGACCGTACGCAATTTTGCTCTCAGACCGTTGCTCGTACTCATTTTTGCTCTCAAACCGCTGCTCGTACCCGCGACCTACCGGGCCACCGTATTATCCATCTATACATGCATGCTTGCACTTAACAACTACATTTGGCCATGCCTCCATATTTAGATGGGAGCATATATTCTGCCTAATTCGTTCCTCAAATGACAAAATTGTATTGCCTTTTAAAATTGGTGTTTCTTTTGTGCCGATACTTAACCTTTCTGAATCATTGATGTGCATGCATGGATTGCATGTGTTGCCAAATTTTTGAACTTTGAACAATACAGTGTCACCCTTCAGAATAGTTTTTCAAGTTTTCACTCATTTTCCATGAACTCCAAAGAGCTTCTATCAAATGGTCCTAATGCATCCTATATTGGACTATCCATCATTAAGTTAGTAGGCACTGAATATACATTTCAATGTGAGTGTTACTTTCCTTTTGCTTGTCCTGGAAATTTTGATAAAGTCATAAGGGTGATTCTGCTGGACACTGTTCCATATATGGGACAGTGTCCAGCAGAATCACCCTTCTGGCTAGTTTTTCAAGTTTTCAAATTTTTTGATTTTCCTTGAACACCCATGAGCTTCTGTCAAATGGTCCTTACGCATCCTAAATCGGACTATCCATCACAAAGTTATTAGGCACTGAATTTATAATTAGCCATACATTTCAATGCGAGCGTTACTTTTCTTTTGCTTGTTCTGGAAATTTTGAAAAAGTACCATAAGGGTGATTTAGCTGGACACTGTCCCATATATGTAATTATAATTATGATTATATAATTTCGCTAGCTACAGAATAGCGGGACATCATCGTATACCAATTTAACGCCGTGGCGTCTCAAACATGAATACCCCCACACAAAAACAGAAGTACCGCCGTAACGACATACCCTGGCATCGGCCCAGTACGAGCATGTGCGTGTGCAGTATTAAAAAACCGCCCTTACAACACTGTGCTAGAATCCAAATCTTCGACGCAATCGTTTTTTGTCCCAAATAGACGCCGTGGCGTTTAATTGGGCGGTATGGAGAGCAACAAAGCCAACCGAGGAATTAATTACACATAGACAAGTATATGGGACTGCTCTAGTTGGGCCGGCATAGCCGGACCTTCGCGCGAAGGTCGGGGTACGTCCAACTAGCACAGGATGCCGTACCAATATTGGGAAATCATGTTTTCCCACCCCATAACGCATTCCAAACTTTTGGATTTCCCAACCTACGGAAAAGAAAAGTTTCACATAACAATTACTAATTCGTGCAAGACATTACTTTATGAATGGTTTCAGTATAGATTCCATACCAGTATGCTGTTTGGGGCAGTCCCACAGACGGATTATTTAATCTCATCTTGGAAAACTTGTGATCCAAAATTGGAACAATAAAGCTTGACCTTGTGAAAGTAGTTAACAATATTGGAATACGTTATCCCAATGATGTATTAGCTAAGCCGGAATTTATTTACAATAATGGGAACTGATTTTAAAATCATATTGTGTTTCTAAGTTGGAAAGAATATATGTAATATACATGTATAATAATATTGGGATGTATAAACAATTTTAATATTGTATAAACAATGTTGGGATATATAAAACTATATTGCATTTTTGGAAAACATTAATCTTAACATAAGTTGGAATGCATATAAACAACATCCTATCTTGAATGTATAAAAAAAGTGCTGTGTTTAATTTGCCAATCTTAGAGTGAAACCATTAATTCAATGCTGCAACTTATATATTTCAATGTCAAAAACGGATACCCTGACCAAAAAAAACTAAATTGATTTGCCTATAACACACGTGGTAGGTGTGATATTGTTTTCATTCATGACAAATAAACTGCATTAAACACTGTATTTTGAGTAACAAATCATATACTGTCCTGCATCCAGTACTTCCCCATCCAGGTTCCTGTTGCAGCTCCTAAGATAGAAGCCCAATGAATTTCTTCCATTCTTGTCATTCTTGTTTGAATTTGACACCAACACCATAGTAGGACATATCTTGCACATTAAAGTGTACCTTGCAAGTGTGATCACCTATGTGAACATTTTGAACATGTGTGCCAACCATATGTCCTCTTCCAATGTACCTTTCACTTTTATCATATCTCCAGCAGTGGGGAAGAAAGGAATAATGATATCATTAACAGAAATTGGAATGGATGGCCTTTGATAATCAATTACAATAAAACGTTTGGGATCCTCTAAGTTTTCACGTTCAGGAAACAGCATAATCTTTCTTTTGATGCAACAGCAAGGTACAATCCTTTTGATTGAAGTTGGTTTCACATACGGGTTTCCACTATACTCATGTAGATGGACATGTCCAGTAGTATTAGTTATTATAGAATAGAGATCACCCATCACCAATGCACTATTGACCTTGAGTAGAAAACATGCTTGTTATTACAATAACTTCAACAATGTTTTTTGCAATGAATACCCAAAGTGGGGCATAGGATATTCAATATTGGGATGTATAAACATTCAATATTGGGATGTATAAACAATGTCATCACATTTAAGATCAGTAATTAAGACTACCTCTCCTAGTCGATAAACTGTACCACTGTATTGGTGTTTTGGCATAAAAATACTTTTTGATGAACAATGTGGTCCTGAACAGTTGGTTGATGAAGTCTTTCTTGTAGCAATATTGCTTCCAGTATATATATCATGCCACTTTTTCACGATAAGAATTCCACCCTGTCCAAGTCCTTGTTCAGTTAACCTATGGGCCTCTGCAATGTTGTTGACATGGAACTGCAAGGGATGTTGCACATGGATTGTAACACTGAATATAATTGCTAAGCCCATACCAGATTATCTGTTATCCTTTCAAATAAACTTGTCCCTCTTCCACTATAAAACTTTAGAAACTCTTTATAACACTCCAACTTAGCATATGTTAATTCCAAATTCTTCTTGTTACTAGATTTTGAAACATACTTACTTACAGCCCTTTCAAAAGAAATACACCAGTAGTTGTCAACTGTTGAAAACTCTTCAATGACATCAACAATGTGCATTAAGTGGCATTAAGTGGTGCGGTGATGCAACACAACTTTTACTTTCATGAACTTCTTCAGTAAGTATATTGTGTCTTGCAATAAAATGTGACAAAAATTCCCTATCTTGATCACTAAAACCATTTTTTCCTGTATAAAATTGCAGTTCAGTGATGCGACATATCAGAATCCAAATGTGATACTCAGTGTCTGGAAGCAACCCTCCTAAGACATACTCTGAAGCATGGTAAGCAAATTTATAACGAATTCCTCTGCTTTCCAATATTCTAGGTTTTTAGTAATAGGCATTGGTAATCTTCCATCCTTCATCTCTGCAATTTGATGTATTATAACTGATACCACAAAAGAATGCAACACTGTTTAAAATTGAGACTTATGAAATGGCTTCAAAATATGCATGATACACTGCTGGATAAAAGTTTTAAATTTAAATACAATAAAAATAGTGGTTCTTACTTCATTTAATGTGTTGTGCTAAAAAGGTGTCAAAAGCTTCAACCTTAATAAGTTTAATGCAAAATATGACCTTTAATGTAATAACTGACTATTGTAATTAGTCAATGCTTTTAAATTGCATATTCAGGTTTTGTTCAACTTATATTATAATGTTGATTCGAAGGCTTTGAATGTGCTGGTTTTGTGCAAAAGGCTTTGACATAATTGCAAACTCTAGGTACAATCTTATTATTAGCCATAAAGTTATTAATTTCAATCCTGAGTTATGCTGATATCAAAGGTTTGAATTATACTGTGGACATTATTATGGTATAATTTGCATGCTGCCTATGACAACACACTCACCTTGTGTCCAAGACATGTGTTTCAATCTTAGTTCAAATCATCCATTGTTACTATTTTTTCATCAAAGCAATGATGAAGATGATGACTGATAACATTTAGAGGAATGATGTGCATAGCGTCAAGCACTAACTGAGAGAGGACATTAAATCCATACAAAGAAAATAGGATAGAAAGGCCAGCAAATCCACTTAATTTAGCCATATCTGAACGCTTTGAAGGACGATCTTCAGCATCAATTGATCTCATTTGTTCAACACAGCTTCTCAGTTCTCGCTTTGGCCAGGGATGACGACAGTGATAACGATAATTTCCATAGTAATATTGCGTACAGTTAACACTCGGACTTCCTGAAAGCAAGCAGTTATAATTATATTGTAAAATTAGTAAAAAGTACTTGAATTCACCTTTTACTTCACATCTTCTGCAAGGACTTAATAAATTTCCCCACTTCACACTGCTGGATAATCCCCAGTCCATAGAAGTATGCAGCACCTAATGGTAGCCTTTCCGGGTGAAATGCCAACAATTGTTGCAGCGTAGTTCACTTCTGAACCTGTTACATCATCACTGTATGTTACACAAATACCACAACTCTGTACATACCATTAATAAATAGATCTTCTATCTCTTCCATAAGTGGATGGAGAAAAGGATCAAGAGTTACAGGACGTTTTTTTGGAAGAATATAACATGGTACAAATCCAATAACATATACTTCATCCACTTTGCACCTATCAGCTTTTTTCATGGTCGCTATTGAAACTTCAATTGCCCCTTGCAGGTGGGATAGGATTACATACACTAATGCAAATAAAATAAAAATTAGCATGTTAGAAATATCATTCTCATCGCATTATTCAAGTGAGTCATTAACTTGACGCTACCTTGATCATGCTAAAAATAGAAGAGCAGTTAAGAGGGCTTAATAGTCTGGGTCTGATCTAAACACTGCCTCCCAAGTGCTGGACAATAAGAAGTCAAGATTAAACAGTGAGTCCATGTATGTAATACTGTATACTGTAACAAGTACTGTGGTGAAATAAGTGAGTAGATTACTGAGCATTCTGATGCGTAACTTAACTATAATGAAAAGTTAGGTAAATAAAGTAATTTAGTGTTTAATTTTTGTCTCTTTGAACCACAAGATGATAAAAGGCTGGGTGTATTGCATGTTGCTTGAAAAGACAATGTTAGCAATCACATGTGTTGTGGCTAATGAAATAAAGGATAAAAGTAAAAATAAGGATAAAAGTAGTGACCGTCCCAAAAAGTGGTTTCTTGAGTGATGAAGAGGTAGTTATTGTAACTTACTTTTCACAAAGCCTGTAGCGGACATTAGAGTAATGTTGCCACATTGATCGTGACCTAAATGCAGACATTTGTGATGAGAACTGTGTATGAACACCCCTCAATATAATACCACACAATAGCAGTATAACAATGGTAAGGGTGAGCAGGAGTTTTTTAAGGGATGGGGAATACTGGTTCTAGACTGGTTTTGAGTCCTGCTCCTGGTATCACATATGCTAATAAGATGTGTTTTTTGATCAAATAAACATGTGAAAAGGCATTATACACACGTGCAAGCAGTGTCACCACAGATGCCACGAACAAACCTCACATAAGCAATCAGGCCTGATGGTAAAGCAGCAGCCTCTCCAAACATCCCCAATGCTCATTGGTAGGGAAAAAAAGCAAGGAAACAAGTAGATAAAAAATATCTCTTTGAAAAATAGAGTGGGATGTAGGATTGGGAATTTGGGATTGGTGGTGTAAAAAGCAAGGAAACAAGACACATTATGGATTGGACCAGAATAAAACAAGACAATCCTACATTTAGCTAATTGAAATTCTAAGTGCATGGTTCTTGGCTAAATGTAGGACCGTCTTGTTGTATTCTGGTCCAATCCATAATGTGTCTTGTTTCCTTGCTTTTTACACCACCAATCCCAATTTCCCAATCCTACATGTACATCCCACTCTATTTCTCAAAGAGAAATTTATCTACTTGTTGCAATGAGAAACTCAACTCACCAAACCTTAAAAAGATCTGTTCTCTGCTCCGAGAGAAATACATCAAATAACTATTGTGTGCTCTTAAACCTACATACCTTCCAAGTTGAAAAATCGGTTCCATCCTCCTGAGAACTTGACATCTAGTACTATGTTAACTATAACATTACTGATGCACTATTGAAGAAATGCAAGCTAGCTATGGAAGTCTGCAAAATACATTCAAAGCAAACCCTTCCTATAACAGGCAATTGGGCAACCATGGCAAAATCTAATCCAAAAATAGTATAACTCTACAATGGCCAGGAAAAATAAGGGATGAAAGTAGACAAGAAAACCTCAGAGTTTAGGGAGAGCTAAGCAGCAGCATAAAGCTAATGATCATCTCAGGCTTCCATACTGGTAATATTTCAAGGCACAAACACTAGCAAATAAAAGTGTGACGAACCATCATGAGATGACAATTATGAAATCCTGATGTAGTAACTGAAAGAACAGAATATGATGATCACTGTATTGCAATTAAAAAATCTTAATTGGCTAGATAGAATGAACTTGACCTCATCTACCTACCTACTGGAATTTCAACAGGCATTTGTCAACGTAACTAGGCCATATTGGCTTTTTCTGAAAGTTGAAGTATCTTCCCTAGCTCCTCTTCCAACATTTTAAAATTTATATCATATTTTGAGTTCAGTACTATTAGCTCTCTGCACTAAATTCTTTATCCTATTTGATTTACACCATTTATAGTAATGTTCTGAAAATTCTGGAACGTTCAAATTGCTTAAAAATACATGTACGTGTTCGTCGAAGGGACCTTTTGCTGTTGATTTGTCAGTTCATTAAATTTTAGTCAACCCAATGTGTCTTCTCGTAACTGAGTGAGCATGACATGGGCTAGATGATCAACGCATTTAAAATGTACTGGGAAAAAATCTTGATATCAGATAGGGGACATGATGTACTGAAGTTGTGCTTGCCTAATACTTCAATTCTGTTTTTTTTCACACACTTCGAAGTTTCAAGCAAGAGGTTAGATGTGAAAAGATGGGGATTACAGCTGGGCAGAGAACTAGTTGCTTATGCATTATCTGAAGACGTATGTAACTGTCTTCAAAGAGATGTACCTAAATAAGTGGTGAAGTACTTCAGTGAGAACTGGCATCCAATCAAAAATGAATGGGTTGTGGACTGACTTGAGAGCATTACTGGCGAACTGAAGCAAGTCATTACTTGCCACAGTTCAGTTCCTCCTGAAAGTCCTGAGGGTGATTATTCAAATTTACTCACTACATATGTTTTGTCACTTGTTATAAAACAAATTGAATTCTCTCAGAGCTCAAAAGAGATCAAAGATAAAGATTGTCAATATTCCATCTTCAGCTCTAAGGGAGAGATAACTGACAGTGTGTCAGGCTGTGAATGCATTTTTAGGAATTCACTGTTGTTTCCATGTCGACATATGTTTGCATTACAAAGCAAACTTGGCCAGCCTCTTTATCAAGCTGACATTTGTGATAAACGATGGACAACAGCATACTACAAATCTAATCAACGGCTGTTTTCAACTCAAAATTCTAATCCATCTCTATTTTCACAGTCAAATTCAAGAAAGCAACGCAATCTTAGTCATCATGAGAAGTATAGACAAGCAGTGGTAACTACTTCACAGCTTGCATCTATAACTAGCATGGTGCATTTTCATTGTCGGATAAGCGTACTGAAAGAATTGTTGGACTATTGGAAATGTGGGGAAGAAGTTGAAGTGGAGGAGGTATGACTATGCAGACTGAATGTTTTTGATATGGGGACACTAATTTTTATGCTTATCTCATCACACAAACACTTTTTATTTATCTATATAGATTCTGAGGATTCATTGAGCAATGCTGATAAAGGTGTAGAGCAACAGGGCCAAAAGACTTCATCACAGTTTACGAAGACAGATCGAACGAGACGCAGAGCGAACAAGTGAGGTAGCAAAATCAGTTAGACTGGCAGGTGTGTAAATGGCATGCATGTGTCATTTGAATAATATGATATGCATATTATCACATGCTTTGCAGACCCTGCAAGTGGTTGTGATGATGAAGAAAATGATCATGGTGGTTTCAGCAGGAATGAATCAGGTGTGCTTTTATGTTTTACTGTTTAAAAACTTTATGATAGACTCAATGCATTTCACACAACAGGTTCTCATGACGATGTGGTAGCAGATAAATGCAGTGGTAATGAGAACCTATAGATGCGAAATATATAGATCAATTTAAGGCAACCAATAGTAGTGAAGACCTTCCTGCGGTGTCTTTAGGTAAAGTGTGATGGCGGGGGTAATGTTAGTATTTATAAATAAAGTTTCCTGATCTTTTAAGGATTGCACATGCCACTTTCAATAATGAAGAGAGGGTGACCAAGGGGCAGTGAACATACTACAGTTGGTCTTCCAACCAAACGAAGTAAACCACAGGGTAAAAAGAAACTTTGCAGCTTTAGCCATTGCACACACCAGAGAAGCAGAAAGATATGTCTCATCCATCAGTTTAATGTACAAACTACAATTAATTTACTTGGTCATGTGCTATGATTCTATTTTCAGTTATTCTTTCATGGTTTGTCAGCAAACAAGCTATGAATGATGCATTGAATGGCAAGTTGATAGACAAAACAGAAGGTGAATGCATACCAGAAAAGATACCAGATTCTAGATGAAAATGTTGATATCTGTTTGTTTTGTCAGCATTTTTCCACTGATGCTTGGATACTTGTGGAAACAGTTCTGGAAAATAAGGCAAAGCGGATCATATGGACATGCCAATCCTGCTATCATGATCTCCACAGTGAAAAGTCCATTATATGTATGCATGCTTGAGGTGATACCACTTTAGATGTGTTGGACTCAGTTCAAGCCCTCAAGCAAGAAGCTGGTTATGTAGAGCTTGTCATGCTCTCGCCAATTAACTCTGTTATTTTCACATTGCATGCTTGACTATGGAACTACTTATTCATTCATATACAATGCACTTTGAAAATCTTGTGTTTGATATTTGCTCCGATCCGTGGCTGTTGATTGTCAGCAGTTTGTGCGAACTTGATGATACGCATGCATGTTGCATGCTGGTACTTTAGAAAATTGATCTTCAAAGACAGGTACCGGTACTTATTCGGTACCGGTACTGGAACTTTAGCCACAGTGCTTCGAAACATGTGTCTCTTAATTCGCTATACTTGCATTGATTGTTAAGCGCTACAAGGCACTTGTTTTATAACAAGCTAGGGTATCACTAATATGCTATTCGTTTTAAGCGAGTGCATGGAAAATGTTATGCGATAACAAAGTATAGTAAGGGGTGGGAATGGGGGGGGGGGGGGGGGGGATTAAAGAAGTCAAATGATTGAAGCAAGCCGGCGCTCAAATTGCATGCAGTTCATCATCTGCTTCCAATCCACCTGCATGAAGGGTATACCAAGTTGGATGGTGTATCAACCCTGTTCTGA
This sequence comes from Eunapius fragilis, assembly GCA_963681505.1. Taxonomy (NCBI): domain Eukaryota; kingdom Metazoa; phylum Porifera; class Demospongiae; order Spongillida; family Spongillidae; genus Eunapius; species Eunapius fragilis. The sequence goes on from OY811971.1 coordinate 10,507,813, forward strand.
GGTTTAAAAGTCAAAATTCAGTATACAAGCTGAATGCCGAGTATAGTTATAAAACCTCTATCTGTGAAAACATTCGCTCCTCACGCAGGGATACTGTAACCCAAATACCAAGTGTTGGAAACAATATGACTGGAGGACTGGTGTGTTATTCGGAATGTGTATGGTAGTAAAGGAGGAGTGGACCTGGTACAGCCCCTAGGTGGAGCAAGGTAGTGGACCTGGTACAGCCCACGGGTGGAGCAAGGTAGTGGACCTGGTACAGCCCACAGGTGGGGCAAGGTAGTGGACCTGGTACAGCCCACAGGTGGAGCAAGGTAGTGGACCTGGTACAGTCCACAGGTGGAGCAAGGTAGTGGACCTGGTACAGCCCACAGGTGGAGCAAGGTAGTGGACCTGGTACAGTCCACAGGTGGAGCAAGGTAGTGGACCTGGTACAGCCCACAGGTGGGGCAAGGTAGTGGACTTGGTACAGCCCACAGGTGGGGCATGGTAGTAGACTTGGTACAGCCCACAGATGGGGCAAGGTAGTGGACCTGGTACAGCCCACAGGTGGGGCAAGGTAGTGGACCTGGTACAGCCCACAGGTGGGGCAAGGTAGTGGACCTGGTACAGCTAACACGGGAGGGGGAGGGGGGGGGGGGGGGCAAGGTAGTGGACCTGGTACAGCCCACAGGTGGAGCAAGGTAGTGGACCTGGTACAGCCCACAGGTGGAGCAAGGTAGTGGACCTGGTACAGCCCACAGGTGGAGCAAGGTAGTGGACCTGGTACAGCGCACAGGTGGAGCAAGGTAGTGGACCTGGTACAGTCCACAGGTGGAGCAAGGTAGTGGACCTGGTACAGCCCACAGGTGGGGCAAGGTAGTGGACCTGGTACAGCCCACAAGTGGGGCAAGGTAGTGGACCTGGTACAGTCCACAGGTGGAGCAAGGTAGTGGACCCAGTACAGCCCACAGGTGGAGCAAGGTAGTGGACCTGGTACAGCCCACAGGTGGAGCAAGGTAGTGGACCTGGTACAGTCCACAGGTGGAGCAAGGTAGTGGACTTGGTATAGCCCACAGGTGGGGCAAGGTAGTGGACCTGGTACAGCCTATAGGTGGAGCAAGGTAGTGGACCTGGTACAGCCCACAGGTGGGGCAAGGTAGTGGACCTGGTACAGCCCACAGGTGGAGCAAGGTAGTGGACCTGGTACAGCTAACACAGAGGGGGGGGGGGGGGGGGGGGGGGGGGCAAGGTAGTGGACCCGGTACAGCCCCCAGGTGGGGCAAGGTAGTGGACCTGGTACAGCCTATAGGTGGGCTGGGTAATGTGGATGTAGCTTACTAGCACCTCATCTCTCTATAATGTGGCTATATATCATTGCATGGTGATGCTACCAATGAATGATCATGCATGGCCATGCCTGTTGTAGCTCTACAGTAGGACGATTGTGCTGCATGAAATAACGGTGAGGGAGAAATTTGTATGTGTATAGTAAACATAGCTGAGTTGACAGGCGCAATCAGACGTACAGTGTACTACTAGTCCACTCCTACGCATATAGTTATACGTGACAATTCGTGATCCCCACCAAGCAAAAAAAAAAAAAAGTACTAGGACGTGACGATTGTTAGCATGATATTCATACCTTAATCGGTATACAGATTAAACTCAAATACAATATCTCACACAATCTAACGAAAATCAGAACACGCATGTATTTAATATCGTAATACTATTCACACAATGATACCATTGTCTTACTGGGGACATATGCATGTTGTCTATATATATATGTGAGCTCGAGCTCGGTGCTATACATTATGCGATGCCATCCATGCATATGATTGTGCACTAATAGTGCATGCTCGCGTGATCAGCTTTAAAACTACCGGCATTATATATAAATAAACTTGCAGGTCAGCTTTGTATACACGCGGCCATGCATCATGCAAGGAGGCGTGTATCATCGCTGTCGTTCGACAAGGGGGCGACATGATAGCTGTTGACTCTGTCTGTGATGAGGCCCCCGATGAAGGCGCACATCGCCTTTCTCAATTCCCTCGGCCTCATCTTGCCAAGCGTCTGGCGGTCCACAGTAAGCATGACGGACACCACTCCTAGGGATAGAGGCGATAGGATGGCATTCATGATCCACACAGGGTACAGAGGCAGGAATGACGGTCGCACAAAGGCGTATGTGTAATTGATGGCTGACGGGGCGTTGGCGACAAGGAATATCACCGGATACACGACGATGCGCAGTACCTCCGTGCGTCTCTGTCGCTCAAAGGAGCGATTGCGCTCGGCTTCTACTACTTCCCCACCCGTTGGCCGCAGTGATTGGACAACAACGGTGGCGCAAATGGCGATATACGCGAGGAAGAGCAGAATGACGAAGAGAGCCACTGGCGCGTACCATAGAGCAATTTGCAAGACGACGCCCGTGCGGAAAGGCGAACAGTCCTCCTCTTGGCCGCGTATCCAACAGTACGGCCCCGCCCTTCCGTAGGCGGCAAACATGAAGGGTACCCAGTTGAAGAGAAGCGGGATGACGAATATCATCAAGGGCAATAGGGTCGACGTGTGGCGGCGACTTCTGACGACTGCGCGCCGCCGGGATTCCGCTGCGTTGAAGATGACTCCCGTCGTGAGAAAGAAAATGGACAGGAGTACGATCCAATCGGAGTACTGCTGGAAGAACCCGGAAAACTTACAGTATTGTTCAGTGGCGGTGTTCACCCCCCAGTAGTCAACCCTGTGAAACGCGGCGAACAGGCCCGAGAGAGCGGCTGCTATGCAGTAGTAAAGTACCAAGCGCTGTAGAAAGACGGTGTACTTTCGGAAAACGACGATTACAGCAGTAGATAGTAGGGATAAAACGAGAGAGAGCGTTCCAGACCCCGCACGAAGTCCGGTGACGACGGTAAACTCAGAGGAGTTGTAAGGGGCGCAAAGGTTGCGCTCAATATTAATCGTGTCATCCATATAGCCACTAGAGGTTAATAAACTGGACGCATCAGTAAACTGATAAATTGTGTATACAAAACTACCAAGTACAGAACAACCGCGTGGCGTTAATTATGCTAGCAACAGTATGCATGTGTGTGTTGACATAAACACTAGATAAGGATTGAGGTCTCATGTGTAAGCTTATATTTTGTGATGTGGTAGCTTTATATCTACTCCAAATCTTGGTGTCCACAGTGCCAAATATAGTTCTGCAGTGTAGATGTGAACATCTATATTTACATGTGCATGTATATAATTGCGGCGTAGAATTTTCTTGCAAGGAATATGGGACTTTTAGTTTATAAATGTATATTTACACGCGCATGCATCAAAAGACATGCAATGCGCATGGATGAGATGCAGTTTCTTGATACCGATCAGTACTCATATTATTATAATGTACGTATATTGTTACACCGTATATATAGATCAGGTTTTTTTTAATTATAATATTCATCAATGAACTGCTCATCAATTAATACTTGCAGAGATAAACAGTCTTCCACATGCCACGAAACACTGATTTAAATACTTTGTGCTGTCTGGAACGGTTTATGTAACCGCGGGTCTATTATAACACGGACATAGTTTATATAGTGTTTCTAGATTATTGCTTGAATTAAACCTTTAAACTCTAACCCAAATGCGTAATACTTCTATAAAAGGTGACAGGAAGTATTCATCGAAGGGTCTATTCAAAACACTTCATGGGATAGATGCTAATATGCAGCTGTCGCCCTCCAATGGGCAGAATAGACCCTTGCACGCATCCACTGCATGTTATTACAGGCTTTGAATACCGTTCACTGAGCCTAAAGGTAAAAAAAAAAGATTAGCAGTTAGAAACCCATCAACATGTTTGTCTACCATAAAGTAGTTCGCATGACATTAGCTTTGAGATGGCAAGCACTCACTAACTGCTGCATACAACCACATATCCCCAGATGGCCAACCTGCAGTGCAATAAATAATACTTCAACCATATATATAGCTGACTCCTGATCCCATTAGACTTATTTGTGTTCTGGTTGTGCGTGCGATGCATGTACATGTGCGTCAGTATTATTTGTATGAATTCAATAATAAACGCTTCATCAAACTATCGGCAAATGAGTTCCAGTACTTTAAATAGTATCAAGTTTCTTTTTTTGAACTTCCAATATAGGGGTTAGTAAATCCTAAACACTCCATATTGATAAATTAGAAGTTTATTTTCGTTTCCACAGCACTCCGATTGGAGAAACCCTTTATTCCAGAAGTAATTTACATCTAGCTAGTGCCTAATATGAATCCTTCGCTGTAAAAATGATGCATATACCTTAGTGATATAAGATAAGTGTGAAAAAAGTGTGTTTTATAAAAAAAAATCGGATTCTGATATCAGGAGGGCTGATCATTTTTTAATGGTTTGCAGTGCTATAAACTAAATGTTTTGTTGAGATACAGCCCCTTGATATCTTAATTAACAAGTGTGGCCTATATATGGCCAAGGTGAATTAAGCTTTTGTAATGCCAAAGATGTTTATTGTCACTGCAAGTGCATGCCTGTGATCATTTCCTTCATTTCCTTGTTTCAGAGATGCATGGTGCAGTGTAAACAGTACTTGAACTGTTGTGAGATATTTTCCTTCTCGAGTGACAAAGTAATCATGGTTGTTGGCCAGAGAGAGAGAGAGAGAGAGAGAGAGAGAGAGAGAGAGAGAGAGAGAGAGAGAGAGAGAGAGAGAGAGAGAGAGAGAGAGAGAGAGAGAGAGAGAGAGAGAGAGAGAGAGAGAGAGAGAGAGAGAGAGAGAGAGAGAGAGAGAGAGAGAGAGAGAGGAGAGGAGACATAGAGAGGAATGGAGGGAGAGAGATGGTAAAGTGGGCACCTGCAAATATATTGTTGATGCCAGATGACCATGGACATTATAATTGCAGCATGGTACACACTAGTACCACATAGAAAGCTTGGCGCAATATCTTGGCACAATAGCTACATGTATGTACACAGTTATAAGTAGTTGCAATTACTGCATTATTGTTACACTGTTGGTATAAGTGGCCGATTATACAATATGAGTCCTATATGTTAGCAGTGCTATCATCCTGCATGCATGTTCGATGAACTCTGAGGGTGGGTTTTAGGGGCATGCTGATGTGGAATATCGGCTAGAAACGTCCATATATTGGGATTTGACCCCTACTATGACATTAGGTACACTATATGTTGCAAAACGTGCAATAATTGCCCTCCATTTTGTTCCACATTATTATGGCAGGATTATTAACACTTTTGAGGTCCATTCAAAAACTTGCTTCGCGTATGGTTACGGGATGGAATGGGAGAGAGTTCTTTGCTTTGCGTCATAGTTCGAAGGTTCGTTCTCATCCTCTTGTGTAGATTTCAATAAAAACTTACTTTACCATATGATATCTCATTAACTATCGGAAAAAGTGCTATAACTTTACCATTCAAAAACACCTAGATCGGGATAGCGGACGTCTTTGAAAGGTGTTTGGACATTCAATGTAGTCTATAACCTTGTATTGTATTATATTTCATAAAAATCTATCGATGCAAAGATACTGTTTTTTCGCCCGGAATTCGGTAGGCCATACCTGTAGTGTATGTATATGCGATGCGCATGCTCAGTGATAACTACTTTATTTTATTCTTCAGACTCAGAGTTTAAAATGAAGCACAATTCATTAATTCAACTGGCTGACAGTCCAGGAAGTTGAGGCGCAGGCTCTCACAATCACAAAGGATGCCTAGAAGGCTGGATGGCTTACATTGTTACATTGTGTGCAGTGCGCTGGCCTCAGCAATGGGCCACGGATCTGAAACGTCTGAAAGCCGCTTTGTTGTTTAGAATAATGATATTTGTCATGCACAAGTATGAAACTGTATTGTATGCTGCCAATTTTAGGTTTGAGTTGAAATTTGAATTCGTTTTTTAAAAGCTTGAAGTGTTCCTATTGTTCGCGTGTGACTGTGTCTGTGTCTGTGGCTCTGAGCAGTGAGCTAGCCTGTGTCTGTATACCTCTTGACTGGTAAATCAATTGGCCACAATATTTGCCATGTTTGATTGGATGGTGGAGTTTTTCAATTGTTTAATGGAAGAATTGAAAGGTGAAGGGAAATAAGTATGTTGTTGCATTAAACATATCATGATGCAACAGATTTTGACATGTCTATCTTTGAACTAGCAGCAGACCTTCTATTGGATGAATTAGTCATTGGATTAGCGTTTTCATAATAGCAATATGCATTAACGTCATGTATTTCGCTAAGTATATAATGTTATTAAAGTTATTGAGCCACAAAGAACTATATTGCTTGCATAGTGAACCTGTAACAGAATAATTTGAAAGGGCATCTATTAACCTGCTTTTACTAAAAATTCCATCCAGATATATGGCATACGTTGCAAAAGTTAGGTGGGATTTAACAGAACATAATTACGGACGCACGTTTTAATGAAATCCCATACTAAAAATTAAATGGTTTTTTTAATTCTAAATCATAAACATATGATTTAAGTATGGTTTAATGCGCTCTTCACATCGGTGTTATAATCTCAGCGATTTAAACAAAAAAAATTTGCAACATATCCCTCGCAAAACCGCGCGGTTGTGAGAACGTTCTCGCACCCAGTCCAGGAATTATCCTCCCTTCGCATAACTCAGGATAGGAACACATTTAAAGAATGGAAATTTCACCACCAATAGCTTCAGAATTGGCTGGAGGAGTGCACATGTGATCAAATAGTCGACGGTATATTTTGGTAATCGCATCGTTAGATTTGGGCCGCACTAAACGCTACTCGTATCATTAATATGGCCGAATCTTGACAAGTTTAGAATTGTCTATAACTACAGGAGCAGTAGCATGCAAATGATGTGCAGTCAACTATACGGTCAGTGTAAGCCGTATATTAGAAAAAAATCTATGAAACAAGTAACTAAAACCTTTCCCTATGAGAAAGTTGGTGGGATCAGGATTTGAAGGCAATGGTGGTGTAAGAAGCAAGGAAAGAAGGGTCTGTAATAGTAAGGGAAAATGTAATAGTCTTATATTTAGCACATGAACATTGTATAGGCTACAAACAGGCTAAACATAGGACTATGACGTTTTCCCTTACTATGACAGACCCTTGTTTCTTACACCACCAATTGCCTTCCAATCCTATATTTCACCAAACTTTCTCATAGAGAATGTTTTTAGTTAGTTGTGAAAGATTATATACGCATTATCAGTAACATGATTATACTCTGATGGCGGGAGTATATTATACAATTGTACAACCGGGTGTCCGCTATTTTTTTGCAGGGACTTATATATATATATGTAATTATATTTTTAAAGGAGTCATTGTTTTAAATGAGTTTTTAAAAAGGATGCATATGCAAATGCATGTTTGCACATGCACGCCAGGTTTGTTCATATCCTGCCATGTTGGCCCCTATAGTATGCACTATTGTCTCGTATGCAGTATAACCCATGCAGTCACAGCAATTGACCTACACCCACAGTGACGTTTTGGGTTACTAAAATAATTCATTGTTACTCCTACTTTTTTTTTTTGCGTAGGACAAGTTAGCGCTGGTATTTGTTCTCGTGTACCTGCTGCGTCAGCAGCAATTGCTTTTAAAGAAGTCTCGCGCTGGGAGACGCTGTCTTACAATTGTTGTACTCAAATATGTAAGTATTCACCTGCATGGCTGGTACGTGACGTGTATCATTCATTACACGTCTGTCCATTACAATATGACGTACTACCGCAGCACTGGCTAACGGTATTAATTTTTCAGGAAACGGTTGTTTTTTTTTTTTTTTTGGAAGGGGTTATAAGTAGTGAAGTGTTTTGGAAGGGAACTGAAGGGAAATACAGGTTGGCTGCACGCGGCATGCCGGCCTGTATACATAATCAAACGACTGAAGAAGTTATTAGCGTACAGCGCCATATGCATGGATAGTATAACTATGTCAACTGGTATATAGTATTCTAATAGCATAGCCGCGGAAGTATTATTTCAGTGAAGTACATGCATGTACAATACATATATAGCATACGTTTCCATGTCCGTTCTGTTCTAGCATAGATACTTTTATTAGAGATGGTTCTAGGTGGAGGCATGCATAAGTCAAACTGCGGGGGAGAGGGAAGCACAATAAAATTGAACTTTATCAGCAGCAATTCACTTCTTGTGCAACGAATTGAATGTGTTCAACCGTACTGAAGAAAAAAAAATTTTTTTTCCCCACATTGATGTCGGACGCATGCAGGTGGATTGGTTAGGCCGTATAGATAAAACAGGGATCGTGAACATTCCTTATGGACAATACACTAGCTATTCATACTTTAAATAAACACACATGGCGACCGATTCAATGTATTTTTACCTTTCCGAGGATTGAACTGCAAGGGATTATAATAGCGCTCCGGTCCTATCCGGCGCATCAATTTTGAGAAATCATACAATTACATATAGTTCCCTCCGGCCGGAAGTACTGGAAAGCACTCTATCCTAATTGATCTGCATGATCACTTCCATTTTAGGTACTGCTCTACAGCACAGTTTATAACTGCCACCCTAGCCTTAAAACATACTATGTATCTGAATTCATAAGGCACACTGATTATTATTTGCACCCTCCTTTGTTGCATTAACTACAGAAACAAGAAATGTATGTGCAGTTGCTGTGTTTTCTGCTGATGTCTTCACTGGCAAGTGCAAATGGTATAAATGAAGGAATGTATTATGGTAAGCTGCATTATAAATTGCAGTTTAATATAATTATTATGAATATAAAAAATAATAATAATGGAGCCCTGTCAGCTGCAAAAATACTGCTCGCTTGGAGCTTTATGGAGTAGCTAGATCAGATGGTAAAAGGCCAGATGTTATTTCAATGGTTCCCTGGAAAGAGGGGAAACTCCTTGTGTGGGAATGCTACATTCAGAGACACCTTGGCACCATCACATCTCTCCACTGCTGAAGAGGACCAGGTTTGGTAGCAGCAGAGGCTGAATCCCAAAAAAGGAAGAAGTATTCCTCTCTTATAGCTAAGTACTTCTTTGTTCCCATACCATGTGAGTCTCTTGGTGTGCTTGGTGCCGAAATGTTGTCCTTTCTTAAGGACCTTGGCCATTGTCTGCACCAAACCACTGGAGACTCACCATCCTACCAGTTCTTACTCCAGCGCCTTTCTGTGGCAATCCAGAGAGGAAATTCCACCTCCATCTTGGGAACATTAAGTTCATTTGATGGCTTAGATGACTTTTAGTTCTGTGCGCGAGTGCTTAAGTGCATTAGTATATGTTAGGTTGTGTTGTTGTTAGCCATATATGTTAGTTTACATATCCAAAAATAAAATAATAATAATAATAATAATATTTCCGTAAACCTCTCCGCTTAACACACATACTCTTATGGAAGCGGGAGTGTCTGCAGGATCAGGTGCCCTAGCCACTGAAGGCAGAAAGCACAGGGCCAATGATGCAAAATGCAAAGAACTTGGCTGGTTGTGTGTTCCCATGGTAGCAGAGTCTTATGGTGCACAGCGAAATGAAGCTGTTGAAGCCTTCTCACAGCTGGCTTCTTGGCTTGGTTTGCCACTCTTACATAAAGGCCCAAGTCGGCTGTACTTAGAGTCATCTATGGCAGACTCAACCTCCATCTAGTGAGGGCCAATGCCACTGCCATCCTCACCAGATGTATTTTGAATTAACCATAGGCTATGTTTAAGATTGTACCCATGTGTATGTGTTAATACTATGTGCATTATTTTAATAATAATAATAATGAAGCATACAAGGGTATAACCGATTACAATATATGTATACAACACGTGGCAAGATACATCTAGATGGTGGAGCTATCCTAGAGGAGATAGCTGTTGAGTTGGCATGAAATAGGTTGAGGTTCAACCAGCCATTGACCTCATTGAGTACAATGGACTTTGGCCGGCACATGGAGGTGGCAAGTCTAGAGGCAATTGTGGAGATGATGGCAGTGCCTCCCTTACCCCAAGCTCCGTACGTTTCCGCCACCATAGGGATACATACCTACCCTAGTTCAGAATATTTAGGGTCACTACATTGGTACTTTCTTGTCTCAGTGGCCTGGGCAGCTGTGCCAACAATATTTATTATTAATAATTATTCTTAAGCATTGTAAAAGGCCATGCTTCATCAATAATATGTATATTTATGTTGTTGCTTTCTGTATTATGTTCACTCACTGAGTTATGGATTAAATCCACAATTCTAATGTGTGACGATTTAAAATTCTATGTGTGACAAATAAATTGTTGCAACATCAATAATGAATGAGGTATACAATTCCAAAGACTCAAACTTCAAAATGCATTTTTGATGTGCACTGGTACACTGTAGCTATGTATTAATATTCACTGTTTTAAACTTTTTTTTTTTATAGATGAGCCTAATTGCTCATGGAACCTGAGTCTTGTGGAAACATATTTAAATATTGCCTACTGTGGAATATCTTTTGTAGCGTTCCTGATATTAATGGCTTCTGTATCCCTCAGCATGTACTTAAATTGCAAAAGAAATAGCTCAGTTGAATACATTGAAACTCTCTTCCTGGTTGTATCACTATTCTTGATGGTATTCAGCTTTATCCAGTCGCTGCAATGGTTTGTACTGTTCACAGGAAGAGGGGATGCCTATGATATTGGATGCATTATCATTGGCGCTCTTCATCAGTACTTGATTATTGCACTGCTAGCTAATATTACATGCCTAGCAATTCACATTCTTCTTCAGATGCGCCCACCAAAATGCTTGCAAGTTATTGCTAAAGAAAAGAAGAGGAAATTTAAACGCATCATGTGTTTGTATCTTGCTCTGGCTGCAGTAATTCCGGTTTTGTTTGTTCCTTGGCCATTTATTGAGAACTTGTACGGCAACAATGTCTCACTGTGCTGGATATCAGAATGCAATGAACACCGTGCTAATGCCCTTGTGTTGAAGATAGTATTGTGGTTCATCTGGCCACTTGTTATTGCAGCCTTTGTCATGGTTGTTGTGATTGTTGCGTTCACCACCCTATGCTTACATACATCGCAGAAGCTCAATGCTAACCTATGCTCCATGCTGATAATGCTCAGTGCATTCATTGCTGTGGCTGTAATGAACGGCATTGTATTTGCACTTGATAGCAATGGATTAACAGGTCAGCTGTTTGGCATAGTTTCAATTTCACTTCTCTTGCTGCTCTGCAGCATTGTTCTGACTGTACGAGTGATCATCACATATCGCAGATACAAATTTGCTTTCAGTGGTTTTGTCCAAATGAAGTTATCAGAACAGTTACCACTTTTGACAAAGAATCGAACAGGCGATGAACATGTGCATATAAATGTGGCTACTAGTCATCGTGCTTTCCACTTGTAAACAGAACTACAAGTCATGGATAAATCAGTTGGAGTCAACCATACCATGTACAGTAACCTAACTGGCAGAGACTTGTTGGGGCGCATGTGTGCTACATGTATGAATAAACTGACACTTGCTTGTTTCTTATAGAAGTTATGATTGTAGTTATCAATCCTAACTAATAATATACAAAAGAAACACTATCTACAGATAGTCACAAGAGGAGGTTGGTTGAACAGATGCAGCTAAAATTGCATTCATGCAGCCTCACGAGTGTAGATTTAAAGGTCTGCACAGCTGGGTAGCTGTACAATTTTGGATAGGGTTGAAAATAGCTTTATTATTTCCACCCCCACCCAAAACACTTATTATAGGATTGTTATGACCATCCTCTAGGAGCACATTCCTGACCATAGCTGGAGTGCTTGGGCTCTTCCCATCTCAGCTGCATGACCTTAGGTTTGAGTCGTAGTTTTAGGAGATTGATTATCATAATCAGCCAGGCATGAGAGGGTCCAGAATGTTTGCTGGTCTGGGTTGGTCCTATGAAAGAATACCACTTTCTTTTCCAATATGTACATGTGGAAATTCAAGCCTTGTGGCAGAAGTCAGCAATGCAGTCTCTGAGCCGGTTGTGTCTTGGTGTTATATCACCCCACAATATGTGATGTCCACGTTATGATGACAAAGTGTGCATGCAGTGGTCAAAGGAAGGCCAAGCTGCCATTTTAGAATGAACCTATATGCTTCATCAAATGAAATAAAAAATCGATGACCATTGTGTAATGACCATAAGTTAGTAATACATATAGTATGTACATATCACTAACTCCTATGCGGAACCAGCTTATCATATGCATGAAAATATAACCTACAAGCCGCCGCTTCACTTCAACCTACGTATATGTAGCTGCACCCCGCACCCCCCCCCCCTCCCCCTTCCCCGGTGGTCATGGTTTGTGTACGTAGCCGAAAAATGATACACGATACATGGTGTAGGCCATTTCTAGTGTATTATAATAGTAGTAAACAAAAACAACCAGTTGTCATGACGACGTTGAAATGATCACACGTGAGCATTCGTTTTTGAATTTTGAGTTCGGGCAAAGGTCGCGATGTCTAGATTAGACGATGGTTTCAAGAGGCCCAAAGAACACATACCGCGCGAGAACTTACCAAAGCCTCCTCGTCAACAGCTGATGGATCAGCTCGGGCTTCAAGGTACGATTTCAGTGTGGTGATTGTTACATGTATGTTATTATATATACTTACTCGATCACGTGGCAGGGTGCAGTAGCATGTTTTGCGTAGCTAGCCCTGGTTGTCATAGCTTTGAGAATAGGATGGTATAATGCCTAACGCGCTATAGTACATTTAGGTCCAAGTGATCCAACGTTCTCAATGGTAACACATGTACGGCCACACCAAAGTAATCCATCTCATGTTTTATTGCATGTGGATGGGCAGGCGGTTGACTCAAGACCTCCATCATATCTGTATATGCATGCTTCCATATACTTTGAATTGATCCCTACCTGCTTTAATGAAGCTCTAAAACTGTCCCTTTCCCGTTTGCAATTCTAGGTAAGCTTGAGTACCATCGGTTGTGTGTGTGTGTGTGTGTGTGTGTGTGTGTGTGTGTGTGTGTGTGTGTGTGTGTGTGTGTGTGTGTGTGTGTGTGTGTGTGTGTGTGTGTGTGTGTGTGTGTGTGTGTGTGTGTGTGTGTGTATGTGTGCGTGTGTGTGTGTGTGTTTGGAGGCTGGTCGGGGTTTGAACATGTTACTATTGCACCACAATTATTTCATGTGCCACACACCATTGTTGTCGGTGGATCGCGGATCGTAAGCGGATCACTCCATCAGCAGCTAACACTGCCTCATCATTAAATAATTATTCTTCTTGCTCAAATGTGATATGTATAATGTTCCCATATCAGACAGATGGATTTCTCTATTGCAAATTTCTTAAGCCCTGGTTAATATAATTCAGTGATCAGCTTACGATCCACTAACAACAATGCCACACACCCACATCCCCAGCTCTATATATTACTTTGGATCTATTTATGATTGTTACCATGGTAACCATTTTACTGTATAAACCTCTCCTGGGATATAGTGGTGTGCAGTAAATATCTGCAGGAACTAGTTGTACATATCCCGGGGTGGGGGATAGCCTGGATCCTTGCTTGATGGATTGCACGGTACATAATCAGTACCACGTACAAAATAACACTGGCCTCAAAACTTGTAACGCCTACCTACGACCATGATCACGTGCCTTTAGATTGTTCGTTTTTCAACAAAAACAAAAAATTCAAAAATTTGTTAGCCTGTACAGCAGTACTGTATGTCTTGGCATGTGATGCAGATGCATATGGTTTATTATTCTAATTAATGCACTTGCAGAGAATGAAATTAGTGTATTTGCTTTCTCATTATTAGAAGATGACTGTAATTCAAAAACTAGTTCCGAATCTGAAGATGAAGAAAAAGGTTTGTTTGCATACTGTGTGTGTGCGTGTGTTTATGTGTGTGTGTGTGTGTGTTTATGTGTGTGTGAGTGTGTTGTGTGTGTGTATTCTGTTGTGCATATACATGTATACATTATATGGATGTCAATGAATATTTTACACATACATTGTTCATGCACATTGTACAGGTTAATGAAGTTGTCTTCCTACGTGTACACGTATCTCTCTTTTATGCAATGCAGTTCCCAATTTGAGCACACCCTCAACCCCTTCAAGAGTGAAGGGTTCTAATGAGGAGGTGGAGGAACTCCGGGTTATCCTCAGGGTATGCTACATGTGTGATTGGTGGGGGTGGGGGTGGGTACCACATGTGTGATTGGTGGGGGTGGGTGGGTGAGGTGAGGGGGGGTGATCCTCGGAGTATGCAACATGTGTACGTATTATTATTAACACAAGATGTGGTGAAATTTGGCCAATTTGGGGTATAAGCAGTTTCCCCTTGAGCATGTCTTATTGAATACAGCAATGGAAGCACTTTGTTAGTTTTTGCAAGAGGACTGTTTAACTCGGTTAATTCTTACGTATGTGTCGATTGGGCTAATCCACGCTACATATAAACATTGATTTTGCATTGAGTACAATCAGTTCTCAAAAGCACTAGTGGGAGTGTCCCCAATCATATACCAAAGCATGATAAATATAATGTAATACAGACCACGTCCATGTTCACAGCTAAATATAGAAACCTTTTTCCACTTTTAAAAAAAAAACTGCTTGCACCACACATGAAGTCCAGTTTGCAAGACCTTGTAACGTTGCTCGATTTTAGCAGAGGATGTGCATGTACAGTCCAGCATCTTGGCAAGCACCAGATGAGCTAACCTTGCAACTTGCAAGCACCGCTTTCAGTGCTAGCGTGGCAACTGGCTCCCTTGTATGGGTACAGTACCGTGGCAACTGGGTCCCTTGTATGGGTACAGTACCGTGGCAACTGGCTCCCTTGTATGGGTACAGTACCGTGGCAACTGGGTCCCTTGTATGGGTACAGTACCGTGGCAACTGGGTCCCTTGTATGGGTACAGTACGGTGTACCAAAATGTGGCTCCACAACTTTTGACACATGCATGCAGCTGGATTCCTATTGTGATGTAGCACATACATGTGCATCGCAATCTCTTAATCATCCAAACTGTCAAAAGGTTGGCTTTCATTTGATATACATAGAGGGAATTACCACATAATATAATATAACCAGCTATAGTACTTAATAACCAGCGATAGTACTTAATAACCAGCAATAGTACTTAATAACCCGCGATAGTACTTAATAACCAGCGATAGTACTTAATTTTAATTTATTGCCATTACTATATGAGATTGTTGTCCCAATCAGGACCTACACATACACCACTGCTAGATATGTCATTGAGTATGTCTCGTTGCCATTGTAACAGTACATCACATGTTTTTTTTTTGACTTTGATGCATGTACCTACATGTAGTTATAACTTCTTTTTAAACATGCGCTGGAAAATTGGTCTCTTTATCATGGCGTAACAAATTGGCTGAATTTGTACATATCAATGCTCTTATCAACTTTGATGCTCCCTCATGTACAGTAGTCGTGGCAATTAAAAGATCCAGTTGTACGTCAGTATGCGTGCATGTCCAGCGCCCGTAGTCACATGTGTAGTAACCCTAGCATATAACCAGCATGCTTGTTTGGAACAAGCACCCTCGTGGGCGGGGCATCCTCCTCGTGGGCGGGGCCTCCTCTTAATTGCATCAATCAGTGTACATGTACATGTACCTTTTTAAGAGTAAATGTTGTAAAGTACTATGTGCCCAACTTACCCCCCCCCCCCCCCCCCCCCCTTCCTCTCCCCTCCTGTACCCTCCTCTTCCTTCTTCCCTTCCCTGCAATCTCTTCTCCTCCTCCCCATCCCTTCCCCTACCAAGGAGACGCAGCGGAAGCTGTTCATGGCTAACAGCAGCCTCACAGACTCCACCAACAGCAAGGAGAAGAAGCTGAAGATAATGAAGAGCTCCCACACCACGGCCATGGCCCTCAAGGACCAGCTCATACAGGACCTCCAGGACATCATCCAGGAGAGGGATGATCGCATCACCCAGCTTGAGGCGGGGGTCGTCATCGTTAACCCTGTAGCCTCTCAGGTGTGTTCAGTGGAGCTGCGGGGGGGGGGGGGGGGGGGGGGATGCTCTGGAGTGTGACGTGTGTACTTGTACAGTGTATGTGCATGTATGTGTACATGCATGTACATGTAATGTTCGTGTACAAGTAGGTCTGTTTGATGGTTAATAGATTAACCGTTGAACAGACGTACTCATACATGGTAGGTTTACTAAACTTATTAACTGGTATTACATAACATACATTGTTCAAGTTATGGTTTTTCATGCACTGTGGTGTGTATCCATATATTTCCATGTACATGTCAAGCACTACATGTAATCATGTACACGTCAAGCACTACATGTACATCATGTACACGTCAAGCACTACATGTACATCATGTACACGTCAAGCACTACATGTACATCACGTACACGTCAAGCACTACATGTACATCATGTACACGTCAAGCACTACATGTACATCATGTACACGTCAAGCACTACGTGTACATCATGTACATGTCAAGCACTTCATGTACATCATGTACATGTCAAGCACTACGTGTACATCATGTACATGTCAAGCACTACATGTACATCATGTACACGTCAAGCACTACGTGTACATCATGTACATGTCAAGCACTTCATGTACATCATGTACATGTCAAGCACTACATGTACATCATGTACATGTCAAGCACTACGTGTACATCATGTACACGTCAAGCACTTCATGTACATCATGTACACGTCAAGCACTACATGTACATCATGTACACGTCAAGCACTACATGTACATCATGTACACGTCAAGCACTACATGTACATCATGTACATGTCAAGCACTACGTGTACATCATGTACATGTCAAGCACTACGTGTACATCATGTACACGTCAAGCACTTCATGTACATCACGTACACGTCAAGCACTACATGTACATCATGTACACGTCAAGCACTACATGTACATCATGTACACGTCAAGCACTACGTGTACATCATGTACATGTCAAGCACTACATGTACATCATGTACACGTCAAGCACTACATGTACATCATGTACACGTCAAGCACTACGTGTACATCATGTACATGTCAAGCACTTCATGTACATCATGTACACGTCAAGCACTACATGTACATCATGTACACGTCAAGCACTACATGTACATCATGTACACGTCAAGCACTACGTGTACATCATGTACACGTCAAGCACTACATGTACATCATGTACATGTCAAGCACTTCATGTACATCATGTACACGTCAAGCACTACATGTACATCATGTACACGTCAAGCACTACATGTACATCATGTACACGTCAAGCACTACGTGTACATCATGTACATGTCAAGCACTTCATGTACATCACGTACACGTCAAGCACTACATGTACATCATGTACACGTCAAGCACTACATGTACATCATGTACACGTCAAGCACTACGTGTACATCATGTACATGTCAAGCACTACATGTACATCATGTACACGTCAAGCACTACGTGTACATCATGTACACGTCAAGCACTACGTGTACATCATGTACACGTCAAGCACTACGTGTACATCATGTACATGTCAAGCACTACGTGTACATCATGTACACGTCAAGCACTACGTGTACATCATGTACATGTCAAGCACTACATGTACATCATGTACACGTCAAGCACTACATGTACATCATGTACATGTCAAGCACTACATGTACATCATGTACACGTCAAGCACTACGTGTACATCATGTACATGTCAAGCACTACGTGTACATCATGTACATGTCAAGCACTACATGTACATCATGTACACGTCTAGCACTACATGTACATCATGTACACGTCAAGCACTACGTGTACATCATGTACATGTCAAGCACTACATGTACATCATGTACACGTCAAGCACTACGTGTACATCATGTACATGTATGTGTTACTGTGCATGTGTACATGTGCCTCTGGGACCCTATGCCTTGCATGTACACTACAGTCTACCCTCGATAGTGTCCGCTTCGATACAGTCCATCCGCGATAATGTCCGCTATTTTTCTTGCCAACTACTAACCCTTCGTAAGCTAAACTTCGCATCGCTATTATCCGTTTGTCCTACAGTCCGCTAGTTTGGGGGTTCCCGTAGCCCGGACTATATCGAGGGTAGACTGTACCTGCCTCCCCTCCCCCGCTTTGCATGTACTGTACATGTACATGTTTAGTTCTGGTACGTCTATGCTGGGAACTTTGTAGGACTGCACATATTATAGCATCTGTTGACACACGTCTCTGGTCCCCATGCCGGCGCTCCCTTCAGGAGGGTGGTCTGACCAAGCTGTTGGAGCGCATAGCCCAGCTGCACAAGGAGAACGTGGTCCTGCACACGAGGTGTGAGGAGGTGGGGGAGGAGCTGAAGGCCATGAAGGCAGAGAAGGTGAGGCTGGAGGACGAGCTCATCATGTCCAAGGATGTCCCTGTCAAGGTGAGCATTAATTAGATGTACCATTGTTGACTGTTGGTGGGGAAATGTTCGACACACTCAAAAAACAAAACATCATTGCTGGGGGAAATTTTCGTAATTACATGTATATACACATGTACTTGTAAGTGTATGCTGTACAGTAGATCGAATATTTGTTTCAAACTCGACGTGTTCAGTTGTGTGTTGTGGTTTTGTGTAGTGGGTCATACTTCCTCCCTGCAGATTCCCTTATCGGCCAGCTCCCAGACCACCAAGCATATCAAAGAGCTGACACACAAGATCAGGGAACTGGAGAAAGGTGGTAGTGGTGCCGTCCACACCGGTGGTACTGAGGCTGAGAAGGAGCTTGCAATTCAGGTACATGTGCATGCGTGGTGTGTGCCTGGTATGGTGTGTGCCTGGTGTGTGTGTGTGTGTGTGTGTGTGTGTGTGTGTGTGTGTGTGTGTGTGTGTGTGCAGACATACCCATTGGCACAAAATCATTGCATTGTTGATTGGTTCTGTAAGAGGTGCAGGTGTTTAAACAAATATATTCCATCTCGATTGTTGGAACAATCACATGAAAGTGGTTAAAACAGTTGAGACCCTAAGACAAATACATGCGCATGCAATCACATATAGTATGGATGAACCACCCCCCAACCAAGTGTGACTGAAAATGTCTTCCAATTTATTGCTGAAAGTACTTACATGTAATTACCATAGAAGCTTTTGCCTGTTTGAAAACATCCTCCTACATGTACATGCATGTATACACTAGTACACATGACCCATACTAGTGTATACATGTACATGCATACACTAGTACACAACCCAGATGCAATTGTGTGGGAAACATAAGCCTTAAAAAAAAAAAAGTGTACTCGTTCCATATTGCTATTTCTAATAATATAATCCATTGTCCTTCCACATTCACTGCCACCTTTTGTACATGTATAGTACATCATCTGTGTGTGCCTCCATCCCTTTAAGGTGGCAGGACTCCAGGCACAGCTTGCAGCATTGCAGGGAGAGCTGAGGGACTTGAGTGAGAAATACAAGGTGTGTGTGCTTGTGTGTGTGTGCCTATGTGTGTGTGTGCCTATGTGTGTGTGTGTGTGTGTGCGTGCGTGTGTGTTTGTTGGCATGTAATGGACGTATGACTAACAGGAGCCCCTCCGTCACCAGGTGAGCACTGATGCCCTGCCCCAGGTCAAGGCCGAGAACACCAGACTGAAGGCAGAGGTGGGGAAGCTAACATCAGATGTCCAGGCCCTAAGGTCAAATGAAAGCCAGCTGCTGATGAAGGCGGAAGCTCTAGATAAGACGGCTAAAGAGGTGTAGTACATTACACGCCCATGGTATACTAAAAAGTCATAAAAATGGTCTGCATTGAAATTGCTATAACTTCTGAATCATTAATGCCAGCAGCTGTCCACATTCTATGTACAATGTACTAGAAATTGTTTTTGTCCCTCTCTGAGGTACATACATGTGTATGTTCAAAGCACGTTGCCCCACCCCCCCCCCCCCCCCCCCCCCCGGAGGTTCAATGCTTACTGTACTGTACATGTATTTGTCCTGTTTGTTGTACGTTACCCTCTACGAAGATACTTGCACAACCGTGCAAAGCGTGTGCACCAGTTTCCCACTCGATTCCCGCCATCTGTGATTTACACGTACATGTACTGTAAGCACCTGCCTCCCATGCATTGATGGTATGCGTTGGTTCGCCCAAAATTATTGGCGGGAATCAAGTGGGAAAGTATGCATCCACACACTTTGCATACATGTAGTTCAATGTAAAAATTTAATGACCAAAATCAATCCTCTACATGTACATATGCATGTGTACCCATGTACTAATTTCGAAGCGTCATTTGATTGCTTGAATATATTTAAGCTTTGAATACCAAGATGTACATGTACCTCTGCTAAGAGACAAAAATAAAATGTGTCATAGACATACTGTACATGTAGAGAAGTGATTTTTTGTTCTGATGTGTTGAAAATAAGAATGTCTATTGTCCTGACCATCATCCTGGGGGGTGGGGGGGGTACGATTGTACACCCATGTACAGTGTATACAGCAAAAAAAAAAGTCAGACCTAGAAAAGTAAAACTTACATGTAAATCCTTTTGATGTGCATTATTACAAGCCGTGCTAGTGGAGCTATACATTTTACTCCAGGGCGCGGTTTAAAAAAATGTGCACAGTGTAACACGGCTTATTGTACTGATATCGAATAGACTTTTTTCTCAGCCCAACCCTAAAAGGACATGTACTACGTGTACGTGCCAGTACCGTTAGATGTACAGTGTAACTTGGTCTCAATGACCGAAAAGCAAAATCTTTTTTTTTCAGCTCACATACTGTACACGTGCACACCTGGATGTACATGTAGGATTGTACTCTCTGGGGAGGAGGGTGACCATTAAGACAATGGACACTAATAGTTCAGAAGTTATACCAATTCAAATCCGTAGCATTTTTATAACCTTTGATAATAGGGGCATTGTATGTGTGAACCGTCCTTTATACCTGTGCATATAAATTAACAATTAAATAAACTCTTTCTCTTGCGGAACATCTGAGAAGGCTCTTGTGCTCTCACAGTATGTATACCAAATGCATATATACAAATGTACATTGCATCTATAATGTATAATGTAAGTACGTGTTACCTGTAGGTTTATATGCATGCACATGCTGTCCATGCACTTACATGTACGTGTACCTGTGTGTACTGGTGGATGTGAAAGCTGTTACATGTATCTGCTTTGGTGTATATGTTTGCTTTGCACTTCAGAAATCTCTGTATGCTGCTGATGTCACAAGTGAAAAGGAAAGGCTCCTATCTGAGCTCAGTACTCTCAAGGACAAGGTACACATGCACGTACATGTACACGTATACATGTACGTGCGCATGTGTACGTGTATTCGCAAATCACATGCTAGGTGTATGCACATTTGCTCTGTTGAGCACTGGCATTATGATTTGTACCATGTACATCCCGGGGGAGGGGTTTGCAATTGTACATGTACAGCCATGTGTATGGTAAAATTTTTACATTCAGATGTTTATGGGACCTAATTAATGTAGTAATAGTAGTTACATTTAACAGTACTGGCACATACAGTGGTGTAGTTCAGGGCCTTTTCTGTATAGAATTGGACTGAGAAAAGAAATACATTGTACTTACCGTAACTCCTTTTTTTTTTTTTACACGTGTACATGTATACATACATACAACAAGGCGGGCTTGCAGAGTTGTCTGCACTTTTTTTAAAACCCTGCCAGAGCATAGTGCATAGTTTTGATAGGTCTACAGCTTTTTATGTATTTGTACAAAAATGATTTTTTCTTGTCCCGATCCTACTGTATTACTAATGTTGTTAAATGCAACTACATACAGTACCGGTCAAAATAAACTTTACGTAATTTATTACGGCGTCTCAGTTCTACGGTGCGACCGTTACCGTGTAGTTCTACGTTGTGACCGTAACGTAAACGTACAGTAAAATAATACGCCGCCGTTACAATGAACGGTACGGTATGATTAATCAATTACGATGACACCGTTTTAAAATAAACGGCACACACCAATATGATGCCGTAAAAACGTTGCCACTTGTTTAACGTTGAAACGTCGAAAATCGTGTACTGGTACTACAAGAAGCTTAGAATAATTTTTTTCGCTTGAAAGGACTTAATCTATAAGTTCCTAAAATAACGCTAGGTGTACCTAGCGAAAACGCGAGGTTAACCTAGCGTTTTTTGATGGTTAAATGCCACTTCACCCGTCTAGTATTCTTTTGAGGTTTTGAAACTACATGTACCTCTCCCTGTATTTCTACATCCTTCCATCCCATATGCCATACGCGCGCATCAATGCATCCTTCAATCGCAACCTCTGACCTTTAACTGCAACCTTTGCACCTAGTTCTGTAAAACTATACTATTCAAACCCACACTTGGAGGTGGTGAAAGCCTGCTTCCACACACACGAGAAGACGCCATTTCAAACAATAAAATAGCAAGGGCTGTGGATTAATCTATACCCACAAAGATCGCTAGGTTTACCTAGCGAACGCTTGGTTTACCTAGCGTTAGGTACTTATTCATTAAGGCACCCGAATAGAGAAGCGCTCGTTGCAAGAAGGATTAGTTGCAACGCGGCAAGGTATTCATGGGTTTATTAAGCGGTATGAGGCTACAGGATCAATTGGATGGACTTTCCGAGGTGGCGCGTATTGTGAATTAGTCAGCGCCGTTCTCAACGAACTCATTACGCTCTTCGTCGATTTCGAGGTGAGTTAGAACGTGCTCCGATACCGTAATTACGTTCGTTGAAAACTACGATTACGCCGTTATTACGCCGTCCAATTATCGCGAAGATAACGGCGTAACCGTACAGTCCAATTGGACTGCGAGTGTAATAGCGTACCGTTATTAATATCCAACGTTCTACCGCGACGCCGTAATAAATTACGTAAAGTTTATTTTGACCGGTACTGTACATGTCCCAGAAACATTCAAATAGCAAAATTATACACGTGGGTGTACAATTGTACAGACATTTAGATGCGATAAAATAAAAAAAGGCGGCTGGGTTTTTGTCCCAGACTACATGTACATGTACCTTGCTAGGAATTGATAGAAGCATACTCCTGCACAGAGGGAATAGTTATCATTTCATCCAGCTGTACAGGTGTTGTGTACATGTACATGTATGTGCAACTCCCTTTCATATTTAATTGTCCTTCCACATTCACTGCCACCTTTTGTACATGTGCATCATCTGTGTGTGCCTCCATCCCTTTAAGGTGGTAGGTCTCCAGGCACAGCTTGCAGCAGTGCAGGGAGAGCTGAGGGACTTGAGTGAGAAATACAAGGTGTGTGTGTGCTTGTGTGTGTGTGTGTGCCTATGTGTGTGTGTGCCTATATGTGTGTGCCTATGTGTATGTATGTGTGTGTGTGTGTGTGTGTGTGTGTGTGTGTGTATGTTTGTTGGCATGTAATGGACGTATGACTAACAGGAGTCCCTCCGTCACCAGGTGAACACTGATGCCCTGCCCCAGGTCAAGGCCGAGAACACCAGACTGAAGGCAGAGGTGGGGAAGCTAACATCAGACGTCCAGGCCCTAAGGTCAAATGAAAGCCAGCTGCTGATGAAGGCGGAGGCTCTAGATAAGACGGCTAAAGAGGTATGGTACATTACATGCCCATGTGCATGTACATGTACGTTTTACATGTACATGTACATTGCTACATGTATGTCCCCCCTTGGTTCATGTACGATACATGTCATGTACATGATGTACATGTGTGTTTATTATTACACTAGCGTACACCCGTGAAAAATCACGGGCTGATTATTAAAAGAAAAATTTATTTCATGTACAGCTGTATATGCATGCATGTATTTTGAAAAATGAATTTATAACAACAGTTATTTGGTTAACACATTTTTCGTAAAATACATTATCTCTGTGTATCGTTCAGCAACATTCGTCCTTCATACATGTGTGTTTGTGTGGAAATGTGTGTTTTTTTGTCTGGTTAGTATTTTCTTTGCTCTTCAGAAATATCTGTATGCTGCTGATGTCACAAGTGAAAAGGAAAGGCTCCTGTCTGAGCTGAGTACTCTCAAGGCCAAGGTACATTGTACATGTCACAGGCACACGCATACCGTACATGTACAAATGTAGATGTTGCATACTGTACTTACACATGTACATGCCTTCATGATGCATACATGTAGGTACACTTAATACACTTCATGCATGTACTTCTGGAGGTCTTTGATACCTAAGCCAAGTACATGTAAATGTGCATTGTGCACACCTTCTCTCCTTCTGTGTTACATACATGTACTGTA
This sequence comes from Eunapius fragilis, assembly GCA_963681505.1. Lineage (NCBI taxonomy): Eukaryota > Metazoa > Porifera > Demospongiae > Spongillida > Spongillidae > Eunapius > Eunapius fragilis. The sequence continues at coordinate 10,532,148 of OY811971.1, forward strand.
GATGGCTACTCTTGAAGATGCTCACCATGTCACGTTGGTGGTGTTTAAAGCTGCTGAGACCAGAGAGAAGGCTGCAGTGGAGGAGTGCAGTAGCCTTAGAGAACAGATAACCTCCTTACAGGGACAGCTAGACGGTGATACTAAGAGATTACAAAGCAAGGTGTGGGCATGGGCCCGGGGCGATTTGGGGGGGGGGGGGGGGGGGGTTAATGAGTGCATTGTGTGTCTGCCACAATGTGCAAGTATGATCTATACACATTTACAATGTACCTTACTTCTCTGTAATATGGTTATAAATACATGTATGTTCATGTTTGTTACATGTACTTGTACAGTGTACAGGTTTACATGTACATGTGGCCATGTTTGTTTACATGTACATGTGGCCATGTTTGTTTACATGTACATGTGGCCATGTTTGTTTGCATGTACATGTGGCCATGTTTGTTTGCATGTACATGTGGCCATGTTTGTTTACATGTACATGTGGCCATGTTTGTTTGCATGTACACGTGGCCATGTTTGTTTGCATGTACATGTGGCCATGTTTGTTTGCATGTACATGTGGCCATGTTTGTTTACATGTACACGTGGCCATGTTTGTTTACATGTATATGTACACATGGTCATGCATGTACGTGTACTTTTTTGCCTGCAGACTTCACAGCTACAGAGGGCGTTGGAGGAGTCCTCATCCAGATGCACCCTTCTGGAGTCGCAGTTGATGGAGGCAGAGGCCAAGATGTCCAAGGCAGTGAGCACAGCAGTGGAGCAGGGAAGGGCCCTGACTGCAGGCACCAATGAGAGACTAGCCATTGCTAGAGTGGGCCTGTCACGAGGTACTTGCTTGTGCATGTACATGTACATGTACATGTACATGTAGGTGTATCCATTTACCATACTGTACATGTATGTATGTATGTATGTATGTATGTATGTATGTATGTATGTATGTATGTATGTATGTATGTATGTATGTATGTATGTATGTATGTATGTATGTATGTATGTATGTATGTATGTATGTATGTATGTATGTATGTATGTATGTATGTATGTATGTATGTACAGTAATGTCTGTGCGATACTTTTGTTCTCGTAAATTTGTACATGTGCAAACTAATAAGTAATACTTATGTACTGTATAGGTATGCCTATTGCACTCTGGAGGATATAAGCAGTGCATGTACCATGCATGTACTGTACATGTACATATGCCATCCTTCATAACACTCGCATACATGTACATGTACAAATGTGATATGTGTACATGTAGGTGGCCAAAAAAATTCATAAACTTTATTTCAGCAAAATGAAAAAAAAATGACTTCCACAATGATGACTGTTTGTCAATACATAATAGTTAATTAATTTCATTTGGTATAATATATGTACAAAGCATTAATATTTATACATGTATGTAGTAACCCTCTCCAATAAATACATTTTGATGGCTTTCCTCATGATTAGTGAATGGATTGAAATGAAACTCGCTTTATAACTATGTGTATATACATGTACATGTAGGCCTTAAGGGTTTTTATCCCAGTTTTCTACCAAGCTCTTAATATACATGTAGTGAAGGAGTTTATTCAAAGATTGTTTTATGCTTGAGCTTATGGTAAACGTGTTCATCTCAGGCCATGTTATCATGTACCCAAGTATGATGGCAAAAAACATGACCATTTTTTTGTATCTTAACATTGATTTCATTAAAATTGTGTCAAAAGAAAAAAATTGTGTTGAAATGTTGGAGGGTGTTTTTTATTTTTACATGTATGTTTGTGAAAACGGTTCTTTTCAGGACCAAACGGAGTATGCAACAAGCCATTGTTCGTCACCACAATGCGATGAAAGGAGCTACGGATATAGCAACCGAAGGGGAATCCCGGGACACTGCATACATTTTGTTGGCTTACAGTAGCCCACTACAAACAAACCTCCTGCGCTGTATTAAGAGCACGGTAGAAAACGGCGATGCTAAACTTAGAGCCCTGGACGACAGTGGTTCATTAAGCCCAATAATTCCCATGTTTAGAAACACACTCAGCCAAACAATTTATATTACTGAACTACATGTACAAGTACACATGTCCATGTAGTGGTAAGATTCATTTTAATCCGTCCAATAAGCATAGAGAAAGCCTACAAATGTGTTCAATGGAGGGGGTTACTAAATTTGAACGTATCATTGGAAGTGAAGTTAACAGTAGCCGTAATTGTGCAGTCATTCTCATTTTGTCATTTTGTTTGTTGAGATCATTATAAATGACCAATCATTAAGTGAAAAAAATTTCTTTAAAAAATCACGTTATCCACTGTATTGTTTTCTGACATGTGTTACATGTACAATGTATGTTACATATACATAGTAGTGTACTGTACTTTCTTTCTTTAGTACATTGTTCGGCTGTTGGTGCAGTAGAAGCCTTTGCAGCCCTTAGGAGGTTGGCCCAGACGTCTCTAGTAACATTCAACAACGACATCTGTACGGCTTGCCAAAAGGTACGTGTAGTAATATTAATGCAGAGCATATGTAATGTGCATACATGTACATGCATGTACAATGTACGCATGTACATGTGACCATGTCACTACATGCCAAATGACTGGTACATGTTATACACATGTACATGTGCCCGCACACACACTCACCATTGTACATACACCACTATTCATGTGCAAAGATCATTACATCATGTATAGCAGTAGACTCAGTGTGCATGTGCAGAGGTATGAATACATGTATAAGTACAATGTTTGCACGTGTACACAGTGGTGTACATGGTGGAGGTGCAGGTGTGTGTGTGCATGCACATGTACATGTAACATGCACCAGTCATTTGTACAGGTAGTACACGTGTACATGGTACATGGTGTGTAGACTATTCATGTACAGTACATGTACACGTCATCCCTACATTGTTGGTGTGTCCAGATCTGCCACAAGATCTCAGGCATCTCTGCTACCAACCGTCTGCTGACCACCAAGTACAGGAAGGAGATGCAGCTAAGGAAGAAGCTGCACAACGAGCTGGTGGAGCTGAGGGGCAACATACGCGTCTTCTGTCGCGTGCGGCCCGCCATCTCTGAGGACGGCGAGGGAACGCAGGCCAGCGTGGTGGTTCAACCTGACAGGGACGACGACGGCGTAGTCAGGGTGATCACAAAGGGGACGTGGAAAGTGTTTGAATTGGACAAGGTGTTTGGACCCATGTCGACACAGATGGAGGTATAAATGTGTGTATAGCCATTTGTAGTTGATGGAGTTGGTGGGGTGTGCAAAAAAATAAATAAGCAACTCTGTATTTAGTATGTGTGGGAATGTACACACACGTACATTGTCCAAGTGCTTTATACACTTGCATTGATAGGCATTCACATTGCAACACATTGTAACACATACATGTACATGTACAACCAAACGTCTGTAAATTGATTGTTACTATAATACAGCTTGACATATACAATGTACATGTGCACATGGCATATGTACATGTGCACATGAGCATATGTACATGTGCACATGAGCATATGTACATGTGCACATGAGCATATGTACATGTGCACATGAGCATATGTACATATGCACATGAGCACATGTACATGTGCACATGAGCATATGCACATGTGCTCATGAGCGTTCATGTATGTACATGTACAGTTTACATGCACTGTACATGTGTGCATGAGCATATGTACACGTATGTTGCACACATGTTTGTATTTAACTGTGTGTTGCTGATACTACTTTATACAATGTACAGTGTGTACCAGTATGTAGTGAAATGTTTGCATACTTCAGGGCTCATGCACGTAGTAGTAGGTGTAGTATACTCCTTGTTACTGTGTACTAGTTGGTTGCCTTGGCACTTCTGTGATACCATAAATATTTAGGTGTTTTCAGAAGTGAGAGACCTGGTGATTTCCTGCATGGATGGCTACAGCGTTTGCATCTTTGCGTATGGCCAGACAGGATCTGGAAAAACATTCACAATGGAGGTGAGATTTGCTTCAGGAATGAAGAATGTGAACTACATATGTCCTCAATTATGCTGACTACAGTACATGTACATACAATGTGTAGTGATTCAACACACATACACCTACACATGTACATACTTTATACCATACTTGTCTGCACACTTGGTGTATAACTTATACATATACATGTACATATAACTCTTGGAACCTGTACATGTAACTCTTGGAACTGGTACATGTACATGTAACTCTTCCCTCTTTCTCAATGCACAATAATAATCCAGGGCACGGCGGACAACCCCGGGATCAACCAGCGGGCCCTGCTTGAGTTGTTCCGCATCACCGAGGAGCGTTGCGACGACTGGGAGTACAGTGTTGTGGTGTCGGTCCTCGAGATCTATAACGAGATGGTCAGAGACCTGCTGTCCCACCAGCACACTGACAAGATGGAGATCAAGCAAGGCCCCGAGGGGAACTATGTCCCTGGCTTGACACAGGTGCAGGTGACCTGTCTGCAGGAATTAAATGAAGTGAGTTTAATCGACGTTAAAGACTTCCCGTTTTCAATCCATCTCATCACACTGTTTTCCCCAATATACATGTATTGCTGTGCAAAGTACGGTAATTAAATATTGCAAGCCAATGTTTTTCAAACCACATCCGTTTCAATGCACACCGTGCATGGAAGTTGGGTTACATGTGCATTTAACATTTAATCAAGCTTCTTGCATACACTTACATGTACATGTATGCATCTGTAGATACATGTACATGTATTAGGTTTCGTGTGTGTACATGATATATAAATGTACATGTACATGTACATGTACATTTGCATTTTGCAGGTGTTTGCTATTGGTCATGACAACAGAGCTACTGGATCGACTAAGATGAACATCCAGAGCAGTAGAAGCCACGCCCTGTTATGTGTGACTGTGCATGGAAAGTGCAAGACAACTGGCATTGAAATCTTTGGTACGTTGCCATGACAGAGCATTGTGTACAGAATTTGACTACCACACAAATCAGCGCCTTATTAGATGGGGTTTAATGTACCCTGCAGTTAAGAGGGTCCATGGGTGTGGTCAGGGAGTGAGAAGTTGTGGGGTTAATGTACTTCACCACAAATAGGGTCCATGGGTGTGGTCAGTGAGTGGGAAGTTGTGGGGTTCATGTATGCAAACAGGATCCGTGGGTATGGTCAGGGAGTCAGGTGTACATGCACATGTACATGTGCATGTACAGCCCTGCGAATGAAGTGACAAGATCACACACAATTGTGTTACATGTAGTGTCATGTTCGATTTCAAGTACATTATCCCCTCCATAGCGTTCACTGAATTCACTGATACATGTATGTAGACTTATGTGTGAAGCGGTCCTGGTTCTTTACAATGCTGGAGTTCGTTCAATATAATTATGATTTTTTTTCGGTCTGAAGATATAAGCCCTATACAACCTCTCTTTGTTGTGCGTTTTTTTTTATTTTATTGACCAAATCTCTAAACGGTGCTAAAGTGGGGGACAGCATTGAAGAAGTACATGTACATGTATAATGCAATGTGATGGTCAAATTAAGTGCAAATATCATAGTCCATGCAATAATGGATATTTTAAACAAGTAAATAAAAACATTCTCTACGAGAAAGTTGGTGGGATATAGGATTTGATTATGACATTGGTGGTGTAAAAAGCAAGGAAACAAGGTCTTATCAGAAGGGAAAATGTCATAGTCCTATATTTAGCACATTTCTAGGGCATGTGTTGTTTGTGTGCTAAATATAGGACTATGACATTTTCCCTTCTGATAAGACCTTGTTTCCTTGCTTTTTACACCACCAATGTCATAATCAAATCCTATATCCCACCAACTTTCTCGTAGAGAATGTTTTTATTTACTTGTTTTCTTTATTTTTTTTCATACCCATTTAATTATACAAGACATTAGTCTCGTACCCAGACCGTCTATGACGTAAGCGATTATCGCTGTAAACAGTATAATCACTACGTCCATACGTATGGACGTAGTGTTTACAGCGATAATCGCTTACGTCATAGACGGTCTGGGTACGAGACTAACAAGACATAGGAGGCTGATAGTCGATTGTTTATCAAAGTATTATATTATATAAAAGCGAGTCCTCCAGCCGATTCTGAAGCTATTGGTGAAATTTTCATCGCTTAGAAATGTTCCTGTCCTGAGTTATGCGTTGCCAAGAAGAAGAAGGAGAAGACGACCCGCCCCTTGTTCCGAGACTGGGTACGAGGACGGGCAGTACACTCTTGTTCTCAACAACCACGCGGTTCAGCGACATGAAACAAAAACGAAACTACTCATTTTTGACTTCTAGATCGATTGCTAAAACAAGCTACACGATCCGATCGTCGGGAGTGTTGTTACAGACGGGTCGCGTTTTTTTAATGACATTCATAGTCGTGGTCAAATCCTATATGGAAGTTTCTAACGAAACTTCCGATATGCTAAACGGGGATAATGTTATATATCTGATGTTACATGTGCATATATTGCTATTCAGAGCCACAATTTTTCAAGTTAAAAAATGGTTAATTAATTAAGTGTCAATATTTTAGACTCAATTTGGTACCACGATTTTTTTTTCACTGTAATCTGTTTCTTTGTGATTTGAGGCATATAACAACCTTCTCATCTTTTTTTCTGTGTTCCATTCTCAAACTATACATGTTTCTCAAATTTTGCTCTCAATATGTGGCATCAAACACAACAATGAAATAATTGAAGCAGCTCAATGTTTTATTATTTTCATATACAGCCCCCCCTTCTTTGAAAATGGTGAGATCACATGAGTACTTGAGTGTCAAGTTCTCACAGGAAATAGTCATTTTCTCTTAAACAGGGCAGTTGCAAATATTTTTTACACTGCATGTTGAAAAGAAAGAAGAATTGTGTAGTTTGTCTTTGCGACTGAAAAAAGATGTGGAAAGTTGTTATGAATGCCTCAAATCTCCATAGAAATCGAATACATCTACTACGTACCGAATTGAGTCCAAAGTATTGAATTTAAGTAATTAAATTGAAGTTCAAAGTGTGGAAATAGAGAAAAGTATTATCTCGATATCACAGACTGATTTAAAAAGCTATCTACATGTAAGTATGCTTGTGTATGGACCATGCGATGGTCCCACTTATTTGGACCATCACATTACGATATACTTCCTCGATGCTGTCCCCTACCATAATAGTTTATCATTTTATATCTTTGGAACAATGCATCATGTAGCGAAAAGGAACTTAGCGCATATTTTTTCAAGTTTCAAATTATTTGATATTCTAACCTATGTTCTTTACAACTTCTTTTCTTACGCATTGGAAATTAGTCTGTCCATCATACACATTTTAATTGCACATGATAACTTTGATGCTCCTTCCTGGAAATTTTATAATATATGCTAGGTCCCTTTTCCCTGCCTCAACCCCATGTATTGAAATAGGACCTGTTACACGTAATCAAATTTTGATCGATTCAAGTGACTGCCCTTGAAATGAACGTGTTTGTATTTAAAGAAGTGTACACATGTATCTGTAGCAATACGTTGTACAATACTGACTATTTGAACTGTATGAGATGCACGTAGTGTACCTGTACATGTACAACCCTTGATGATTTGAAGTACATGTAAGATACATGTACTAAAATGGATAAGGGATTACTTGACATCATTAATGTCTAATGTGCTGGACGTACTCCGTGGGGCACGTTTGTACATCGTGGCTTACGCGAAACAAATTTTTTGTGTTCTGCCATTTCAGCATTCTAGTGAAGTTCGACTATTTTGCCACGTTGTATAAGTCCTTATCTGTTTGGGCCGAAGCTTTGAAGGCCTAAGCCCTTCCCCTGCTCTCATAGCAACGCATCATAGCGGGGGTACCTGGTATTGTGCATAACACACATTAACTTTTTAAAACAACGTAGAGCTAGAGATAACCTTATTGCCTAAGGTTAAAAAGGCTAAGTAGCTATATGTATAACTTTTTTTGAACACAATAACAATACCTTCAATACCTTGGACATGCAGTAGCTAGCTGCTGCTAATATGAAAATTTTCAATCTGTTCTCACGCGTGTTATGCACGATACCGGTTACCAGGTACCTCTGCTATGATGCGTTGCTATGAGAGCAGGGGAAGGGTTTAGGCCTTCAAAGCTTCGGCCCAAACAGATAAGGACTTATACAACGTGACAAAATAGTCAAACTTCACTAGAATGCTGAAATGGCGGAACGCAAAAAACTTTGTTTTGCGTACCCCACAATGTACAAATGTGCCCCGCGGAATACGCCCAGGACATTAGACATTAATTGTAGAGACATTGGAAACCATATCTATTCTTTTATGTTTGCAAGTATTACATGTACAGGTGTATGCACTATATTTTCATGTACTCTATACATGATATTAAATTTTATATGTATCTGTACTTATGATTGCCTAGGCAAGCTGAATTTAATCGATCTGGCTGGCAGTGAGAGAGTGGACAAATCAGGATCTGATGGCATTCGATTGCAAGAGGCTAAACACATCAATAAATCCCTCAGTGCTCTGGGAGATGTCATTCATTCATTGAAATCAAAGTCACAGCACATCCCATATCGCAATTCAAAATTGACATATTTGTTGCAAGATTCTCTAAGTAAGGTGCCTGTGTTTTTCCTTACCTTCGATTAGCTCCCCTCTCTTAGGTGGGGACTCCAAAACTTTGATGGTTGTGCAAATATCCCCCGTAGAAAAGAATGGGTTGGAGACAGTTTGTTCCTTGAACTTTGCCCAACGTGTGAAGGCTGTTGAACTAGGACAAGCAGGAAAGAAGGTCGTCGAGGCATTCACTGAGAAGGTTGTATAGTATTACACTGGTGAGTTTTCTTGAGGGGGGGGGGGATGGGGATGTGATAGAGCCATATTAATTCCTACATGTACATGTACTTTGGGTATGGGACAGCACTCACCCTCCATCCTTACACCATGGGATGGAGAAATTGAAATCAGACTTACCAAAACCTACATGTACTGTATTAGCTGCAGTTATCTTGTCTACCAATGATGCAATGATGAGGTTACCGAATCTATATGTGTTAGTTCTTTTTCATTTCAACTGTGTTATTTATTTTTCAGCTTTCAGACTGGATGTTTCAGCAACTTTGAATAAACTTTTCATTGTATGTCATGAAAAGTACATGTATGTGTATGTGTATTATGATTTCCATCATTACTTATTTATTTTACATACGTGTTCCAACAGTCTGCATGCGAACAAGTAATAATTTTAATGTATAACCAGTGTTATCGATAGTTAACAAATGTCCAACGCCTGGCTAGGATGGCTCTGGCTTGCGGACCAAACGAATGGAAGTACCCTATGTTTCCTCATCTAAGTTGATGTAGCTTTCTATTGCCAAAGGGACACATACACACCCAGCCCAATTCAGTATGCTTAGGTTGTTCCTTCTTGTGTTTGGCTGCAGGGGCAGCATCACCAGTGTATAACAGGTGCAGGTACACTAATCGGGAGATGCAACAATTATGTCAAAGGCAGCTGTTTTGCAAAGTGTCCAATCTATTATCACCAGAATTTCTTCAGGGCAAGTCTTGGTGTGCGGCTATTACTGCTTCAACAGTTGCTGTCAGTTGAGCATGGTGGAAAAGCACCACGACAACAATTGTGCAGCCCACCCATATCACCTCCTCCCCAGCAAGTTGTAGCATGCATGATGATGCATGATGGCTTAATGGGTCAAGGAATAAATCAGGACAAAGAGTACAAGATGAACGTCTGGGTTGTCCTAACATTACCACCATTTCATTTCTACTGGCCCAGCATTTCGTTTCGTTCCAAATGAAGTCCAGGCCCTACTGATGGTACAACCGTAAGCCAATAGGTGCAGAAGCAGTAAGAAGCTGCTCTTGTTAGCCAACCCCAACGTCCACAAGCAGCTTTAAAGCATGGTTCATCTAACCTCCATGACAGGTCTCGGTGATGTTTGAGTTAATTGTTCAGTTCGTCCACTGATCAATCTGGTGATGATGATGGGCTGTTCCAAAATTATAAGAGACTTTTCCTTAATAGAATTAAAAATTCTCTCCCATGAGAATGTTAATTGCATGCAGTCTGATTAGTCTTGGGGAACTGTTCTACTGCTATGCTCACAATTACTTTTTGCCATAAACATGTTTGGATCGTTTTATGCCCTTCAGTTGTAGTATAAAACTATACATGTATCTGGTCCATGAATGAACACAGCTCTATTCAAGGGGAATAACATTTGAAAAATCAAACTACTTTCCTGGGTTCGCCAAATATGTTTACATGCATTAATTAAACATAATTATCTTTCGTCTGTGATTAATGAGTACGCGCCGCTATCGTTATTCGAAATTCCCTTCAAACAGTATCTTATACCTAAAAAAAAGAATGTCAGTTGTTATTCCAGTGATGGGTGCTCATATATGCCCTATCACGAGTAAGGGTTATGCTCAATCTTTGATAGCCAGCTGTGATGGCTGCAGACTTTGGCCAATTTATTTGTCGAATGGCCGAGTGTGGGTGGCAAGTTGAGATAGAGTGCATCTTGCTTCAGCACACATATTATGTATCCATTGCTACCGGGATTTATACACACACAATCATCATTGCTTTATATATTCTCTCCTCAGCTGCAGTCTAGCTAGATCTGCTGTCACTAGTGTCAGTAATGATGATTTTACCAGTAGCTATAGGTAAGACAACGTCAATCATCCATGCAGTTTGCAACCAGGACATTGGCTGGTCATGTGCGTCACTCATCACACCCAATCTCATTTGCAAAATGAGCACTTATGCATGCCTCAGACAATACATCTCTATACAACTATGGAGGGCTACATTCCACCCACCCCATGCACCCCACCCCTGAGGACATGCATGGTGCCCTGGGAGGATCCTGAGATATACCAATGCTTAGCCACCTTTGCATAAATTCAGAAGACTCCAAATGTACATGAAGCCATGGGGATAGAACAGAATCACGTGCTAACTCTATCAGGCAATGTCGAAACAAATCACCTAAGTAAATCCATACCTATATGTGTATATACAACTCTTATCGGAGCAGATTGCAAAACTTTCATGAGTTTTAAAAATTCCATCAAACCAGTGCTATAAATGTATGAAATGGGTATACAAAGTCCTTACTTGGAGCAAACGACACAGGAGACAACATCCTGAGTGCCATAGGGGTAGGCACTAAATGCTCCCTTGGCAATAACAGCAAGGCTGTTGCAGGGATTTTTGCTCAGCTTCTCGCCGAAGTAAGTGTCCACACACAGATTCTCACCAGGCCACTTTGGATTGGCTGCTTCGTAGCCTACATACTCTGCATACCATCCAGTTGGACAGACAGTATTATCAGGGAAGGTGAAAACTGTGGAGCGACCACTTGCCAAGCAGGCTACACAAGGGACGGTTTGTCCATTGGCATCAGTAACATCTTCCAAATTTAGGAGGGGACTCTGCGTCTGAGGTGGATAAGCGTTGCCAGTGGCTGGAAGGCACAGGTAGTCTCCATCAGCATCATTAGCATTGTTACTCTTAACAATGTGTCCGGAGTAGATGTTACTTTCACCAGCAGGGCACACATTGTTACCCCAGCGAATGTAGAATACTGCTCCTGGTTAATAAAAAAGAATCTAGCTCAAATTTCAACAATACAAAGGAAGTAAGATTCATATGCTCATGCATGCTTATATGTACCATTGGGTCCAGGAGCTCCCTGCGGTCCTGGCAGACCTGCATCTCCCTTTGGTCCTTGTGGTCCCTGTGGACCAGCTGGACCGGCAGGGCCAGCTGGACCAGCTGGTCCAGCAGGACCTGCAGGGCCTTGAGCTCCATCTTTGCCTAATATAAGAGAGACCACAATAGAATAATGCCTATATGTATATGGCTGTATAATTCACTCACCAGGTGCCCCAGGATATCCAGCTGGTCCTTGGTCTCCTTTGTCTCCTTTAGCACCATCTTGACCATCCTTTCCTGGAGCTCCAGTTTCACCAGGTTGTCCCGGCTGACCTGCATCTCCCTTAGCCCCCTGATCTCCCTTTGGTCCTTGGTCTCCCTTTGGTCCTTGAGGTCCTTGAATTCCCATATCTCCTTTCTCTCCCTTGGCACCTATAATGTTTGAATTAGCATGGAGGTATTCATGTTTGAGCCACCTCATGCACTGCAGACTACTTACCATCATGGCCAGGTGCACCAGGGGCTCCAGGTTGCCCATCATTGCCAGGTAGTCCTTGATCTCCTTTAGGTCCCTGCTGACCAGCAGGTCCGGGTAGTCCAGGTGCACCAGGTGCTCCAGCAGGTCCCTGGGGACCAGGGGCTCCTGCAGGACCAGCGGGACAATATGGGCAGGATGGAGGAGGGGGATAGAAACAGTCTCCCTTTTCTCCATTTACACCTGAAGGTTGTTGCATTTAATCAAAGTCCTAGCAATTCACAGACGAAGCAGCTCACCGTCTTTCCCTGGGGCTCCAGGAACACCTTGTGGTCCAGTTGCTCCATTGTCACCCTTGTCTCCCTTTGGTCCTTGTGGACCAGGTAGTCCCTCGGGGCCAGGAAGTCCAGGTTGACCAGCAGGACCAGGGTAGCCAATGTCTCCCTTAGGTCCTAACACGATATACATGTATAATATATGCATGCATGCTTGCATATGTTATCAATAGTCAGTTAGTACCTTGCAGTCCAGGAGCGCCAGCGGGGCAGTACTGCGTGCAAGGTGCCGGGGTTGACGTTGTTGGCGGTTTGGTTGGAGCTGTGGTAGCTGGCTGGTAAGCTAAAATTGATGCTGCGGCAAGCTGAAGAAGACATGCCGCCACTCCCAACGTTATCGCGACCATGTTTTTACCGGGTACAGCTTAGAAGTTGATCTGCACTACAAATTACTCGTCTTATATACCAACCATAAACGATAAAACGATCATTTGTTGTCTAGCGACTGCAGCTAGCATGCAGTGTAAGGGCGATAATGTAATATGATTTGAGTAGTCTCAACATCCGTATCCTACAATGCAATTACTGATCTTGAGTCGGCTAGCTTTTGTTTTACGTTGATGAATACTAAACTAGCTGGACAATCTGCCTGTGAATTAGTTATGCACAGCACAACCCCGCGACATGCATGCATATGCTCAGATTGAATACGTTAATATCGTCGCACAAAATCTCGCACTGTCAAAAATGGTCACTACCATGTAACACTAATTAACTAGCTGCATATAACACAGGACGTTATACTTTTTTTTTTGTTGATAAACAATGGAAAGAAAGAAAATTGTTATATATGCATGGGACCAAACGGGCCCTGATGCATATTTTTAAATTATTTTGATATTGTAATAGACATTGGTGTGTGCGCTGTATATCGGCTTCTATATACCCACAAATGTCTGCAGTTGAATGGCATCCCTACAGCTAGCATACTGCAATCAGTCGCTTAGCTTTTGTTTTACGTTGAACAATAGCTATACTAGCTAGATGGACAACTAAACGATAAATACGTGTGTAAATTAGCACAGTACAACCTCGTCCCCCGACATGCATGCATATGCATGCACACATATGCTCAGATAGAATTTATGTTATTGTCTTACAATATCTAGCTCTGTCAAAAGGGTTGCTATACACTACTTCATAACACTTAACTAACACTGGCGTTGTACTTTTATCTTGATAAACAAAGGAAACAAAGGAAATTATATAATATATACGATCCTAATAAAATTTTTCTAGTTTTCAAATTATTTGATATTATTGTAAGAGACACCTAGGTCCTCTGCAACTTTTTTCTTACGCACTGGATATTAGCCCGTCCATCATGGAGTTACAGTGACTTGAATTTTTAATTATGCATTCATTTTAATTGCTCATGTCAACTTTGATGCTCCTTCCAGCTAGGTCACTTTACGCTGCAATGATTCTAGATGTATGTATAATGATGATAGGATCAGTGGAGCCCACTGTGGGCTTAGAAGGGCTTAATTCCCCTGATACCAGGTCAAGTAGTGGTTGTGTCAAAGACACATAATGACAAAGCAATAAAGTCGGCCCAATGCACAGCGTTATAACAACATCTTTTTCATAGTGTCATACAAAATGAGTGCCTGGCTGGCTCGCCTTTTCTATGCACATGAAACACACAGGAGGTGATGCGTTGTGCTGTATAGCAGTCAATTAATTATATGGTACTTCTTGAGTTGTTCCAAATGCATAATATTTTTCATTTGTTGAGAGTTTAAATTTTGTGTTATCAACGATTTTTAAAAATCATTTAGTTTTGATACATGGGGTGTGAACAGCGTATACTATATTTTAAGACCGATTCAATGTGTGAATGAATTTAACCTACATATGCATACATAACAATGCAAATATTTTTTCAGTAGTAAAGAGTAATAACTGTATGCCATTCAATGAGTTATCTTAACGATATTTTTCGTTCCAAAGCTCATGAAGTAATTAAGAAGAATGAGTGGGTATGGAAATTTTTTGTGTGTATGTAATTGATTTATGAAAAGACATGCAGCTGGGAAAGGTGCCAAATTTTAGTTTGATGGAAAACAAATTCATTTCAGACAACAATGATCATTATAGGTATTGTAATGACATTTTTTAAGGACAGCAACGTCACAGCAGTATTTTTCCTTCAGGATGAATCCTTGGATTTCATTGAGCGCTGCTGCATGTGTGCTGCATCTAACCAGCTGCATTATTAGCATATCCTCCAACTGTTTACGCACCTACAACAGCTCCATACAATCCCACCGTTTCCGTCAGGTATGCACTTGCCAGCTGGCCCCACTGCCACTGGTCCAAAAGGTTATGGTTAGGCTGTTTTGCTACACAAACCATGCATCATTAACACGTGTCTATAGAATCAATGGTCCAGCCGGTGTCAGTTATCAGGGGACCAGCTGGCCCAAAGGGTACAAAGGAAGACACTGGTAATCAAGGACCAATCGGAATACCAGGTCCAAATGGGTCTGCTGGTAAAGATGGCAAGTGATTGCTTGCGAGCATGATCAATACTTGAAATACACTATCTATTGCAGGAGAAAAGGGAGATAATGCTGTCTGCCTGCCTCAGCCTCCTCCATCTTGCAAGTTATGCCCTGCTGGTCCAATTGGAGCCCCTGATCCCCAGGGACCTGCTGGAGCACCTGGTGTGACAGGAAAACCTGAATGGATGGTCCAAAGGGACAATAAGGAGACAAAGGACTACCTGGGTACAATGGACTACCAGGGACTGATGGTGCACCTGGTGGTATACACATTTGTACATGATGTTAAAATATAAAGCAAGAGATACATTTTACAGGTATCTAAGGTGACCAAGGAGATATAGGAATAGAAGGACCTCAGGGGCGAAAGGGAGACCAAGGAGCACCAGGAGACAAAGGAGATAAAGGAGATGCAGGCCAGCCAAGATTACCTGGTCTGATGGGAGCTCCAGGAAAGGATGGCAACAAGGGAATTAAGGGTGACCAGGGTGATAAGGGAGGACCTGGTGATGCTGGACTACCTAGTAAATGTAATAGATGAGCTTACGTACTACATCGTAAATATTTGCTTTCGTGGTTAAAGTTTTATAGGAAAGGAGGGAGCCCAATGGTCCACAGGGACCACAAGGATTAAAGGGAGACACAGGTCTACCAGGACCTCAGGGAACTCCCGCACATCAAGGTATGCTAGCTGTAATTAATCTAATCCATATTAATGGGACAGCATCCAGCAATATCACCCTTATATGATACTTTGTCAAATTTTCCAGGACAAGCAAAAGAAAAGTAACGCTCGCATTGAAACGTACGACTAATTATAAATTCAGTGCCCAGTAACTTTATGATGGATAGTCCAATTTAGGATGAGTAAGGACCATTTGATAGAAGCTCTTTGGAGTTCACAGAAAATAAAAAAATTTAAAACTACCCAGAAGGGTGATTTTGCTGGACACTGTACCATTTGGTTATTTCTGCACTTACATGCATTCTACATAAATCACTGGAGCAATAATGTGTGTCCGCTGGTGAAACCAATGTGTACTCCGGGCACATTGTCGTGAGCAACAATGCTAACGATGCAGATGGCAATTACATTTGCCTTCCTGATGCCGACAACGCTTTCCCACCTCAGACACAGAGTCCCCTCCTAAATCTGGAGAATGCTTTTGGGGAGCATTCACAAATTACGTCACGCTATTTTTGACCATTATGGACCCCCCCCCCCCCCCCCCTCGTCACACATTATCCCATACAAATGTATGTTTAATGTATACATCGTCACACTGGCTGATACCCCCCCTCCCCCCCTTCAGCGTGACGTAATTTGTGAATGCTCCCTTGTCACTTTTTCTGACGGATAACAATTCCATGTGCTGCCTGTTCAGCTACTGGTCGCTCTGCAGTATTCACTTATCCTGACAACAGTGTGTGCCCAACGGGATGGAAGGCTGAGTATTCAGGCTACTATGCCGCCAATCCAAAGTGGCCTGGAGAGAATATCTGCATCAATGATACCATTAGTACTCAGCTAAGCTGCAAAAAAATCTCGCTGTTATTTGTAAAGGGTTCTCTGGACTCCAATATCGTCTCCTGCCGGTGTGGTTTGCACAATTTAATATGATGCATCCAGAAGAACTTTAAGTGTACATTAAATCGCACTGTAATGATAATTTGTTTCACCCTTTCAAATGTTATGCATCATGCACAATTGCAGTAGAAAGGAATAAAAGAGCATGCAGCCAGTTAGCCTCGTCCCCAGGCCGTCAATTAAAGTTTGGGAAAAAAGACGGCCTGGTCTCCATTGCAACTCCGTTAGTGCGCATGCGCTGGCCATTACCAGAAAAAGTGGTAATCGTATATTTTGCTTGTAAACCTTTCCGTAAACTAATTCGTTACCGGTCTGCCTCGTTCTAAGTGCCAGGCTTTTTCAATTAAAAGCACATCGCGCACGTGCATGAAATACATAGCTACGCGTAGTATGTGCAATACAATGTGTAGGAGACACAACACTGCCACTAATCCTGCAAGGCTTTGACGTCGTTGCCATACTACGCGTAGCTATGTATTTTGTGCACGTGCGCGATTGTGTTTTTAATTGAAAAAGCCTGGCACTTAGAACGAGGCAAGACCGGTAACGAATTTTAGTTTACGGAAAGGTTTACAAGCAAAATATACGATTACCACTTTTTCTGGTAATGGCCAGCGCATGCGCACTAACGGAGTTGCAATGGAGACCAGGCCGTCTTTTTTCCCAAACTTTAATTGACGGCCTGGGGACGAGGCTAGCAGCCAGTATGTGCAAAATCTAAACAGTATGATAATCTCTGATACACTACTGTTTCAATACATTGAAACGTGGGTTTAAAAGACCTACGCCCAGAAATATTGAAATGGCTGCGTGTGCTTAGCAACGAAATATTGTAATCGAACAACGTTGCCCCGGATCCAGCATAGGCTTGGGCGGGGGGGGGGGGGGGGGGGGGGGTGGGGCCGCCCCCATTCATATGAAATGCCGCCCTTTGGGACCAATTGCCGCCCCCCCCCCCTCCCCCCGCTCCACTCCCCACGCACTATCACGCACAAACCAAGATATAAATCGTCGTACGGCAAGCAGCCCCCCCCCCCCCCCCCCCCCCTCCCCCCACTTTTCGTATCGGATCTGAAGCAGACAGCACCCTCCTCTCCCCCCCGCTTTTCGCATCGGACAGCACCCCCCCCCCCCCCCCCCCCCCCCCAGCTTTTCGTATCCGCCCTTGGCTTAGCATGCATTCATTGTCAATGTGCCGCCCCTCCCGTAAAATCGCCCCCCCCCCCCCCTTTAGCCAAATCCTGGATCCGGGGCTGGTTGGAATGTGCCCTACTCTTTTTGAACACAACACTTGGTGACATATTTGACGTTGTTTTATGGTTATACAGCTTGTACTCTATCCGCGATGCCACAAGTAGTACCATGATCGTAGCTTAAGCCACTCGAACACTATGCGACTTAAAACATAATGTATTTTCCCCCTGTATTCCTGTGCATGCATATTGCTGTGATCTGTGGGATCTGGGGGGGGGGGGGGGGGGGGGGGGGGGGGGGGGGGGGAGGGGTTTGGGGGTTTAACCCCCCCCCCCCCCCCCCCCCCTTAGCCCTTCGATAATAATTTCATAGCAGTAAATTAGGCAATCTGCATTGATTTATAACCCCCCCCTCTTTAACTGCCACGCCCCTTTTACTCCCGCGCCTGCTGACTGCTTGTCTAAAGCAAGATCTAGTTCGCTGGAAGCTCTTTCGGAATGAAGGCAGACGTGAAGACAAACCAGAGGATTTGATAGATGCATTGCCATATGCAGATGAAGACATTTTTCCAAACATTCGTCAACTAATTTTAATTGGATGTACGACACCGATCGGAACTTGTCAGGCAGAAAGGTTGTTTTCAGTATTGAGACGATAAAAACACACTTACGTTCAACAATGACCGAAGGAAGGTTGACAAGTCTAACCATGATGTCTATCCACCATGCCGAGTGTTTGTCGTTACAAACGAAAACTGTTGTACGGCGATTTGTGCAAGAAAAACCTAGGTGTTTGTTTTGCAAATCTATTTTGTTAGATTAGTCAGACGATTAGATGATTTATTTTTTGAAATCTGTAAAATTAAAATGTTCTTTCCATGTGTGTAATGATATAAAGCGGTATAGATTCAAAATTTTATCGGGCCGAAAACCTACAATGTGTTTAAAAAAAGCGGCGGGATATTTAGTTTAAAAAGCACTACATTTAAAAAGCGGCTGGGGCGTAGCCCCAGACCCCTTTGGGGAGGGGCTACCCCCCACACTGTACCCTCCAGCTTTTCACACCCCCCCCCCCCCCCAATCTAAATACGTACGTCCGCCCCTGCTCTGTGTGTGTGTGTGTGTGTGTGTGTGTGTGTGTGTGTGTGTGTGTGAAGGAATTAATGGACAAACGTATGTAATTTCACTTGATGGATATGCCTTAAAACTATCACCATTATATTCACATGCATGTAGTGTGTGTGTGTTTGGGGGGGGGGGGGGGTCACTCAATCAGGTCGAAGCGGGAAGGTACAAAGTACAGTCAACTCTGAGCTAGCTTTGAACAATCACATAGATTTAGACTCTTTACTTTGAATGCAATAACGTGCATCTACACTACTAAGAAAAGCATTCTCTCAAGACAGCGTTGTGTCGTATTCCAGTCTACCATGCTATATTTGTACTTTTTGTAATCAAAAAATATAACAGAGCCACTTTGAGATATATAGAACAATGTCAGTACGTAATGTCGGATGGTGTGGAAAGTCTCGAAAACTTTCAGACGCGAACACTTTGAATCAGACTAATCGTAGTCTCCAGCACCAATTGCACACGTGTACAATAGAAACACCTCCCCGCAGAGTAAAAAAAACTGTCTGCATCTGAATTAGGTACTTATGTGTACAGAAAGGGTCTGTCTACATGCCTAGACCCTCCATGTTGCTGCATTTAATTCTGGTTGTGCAAACAGTGGCTCCAAACAATGCACTAAGATAATGAGTTTAATGACGCCATTATTACGGTATGTTTAGCACTGTTCCAATTATATCCTTTTTGACCCACACGCAACAACAGTGGATATGACCAGTACGTCTCTGATTATCTCTGATACTATTTATATCTATTTATAGAGAGAGATTGGAAACTTTTTAATCAACACCAATTATTGAGATATGGCTTCTCCAGGGCATATGACAAATGACAAGCACGCCTTTACTTTCTTAATTTATTATCAGCGCCGTAAAACTGGACCGGCTACGTATTTTGACGTTGTTAGTTTAGTGTGATGTACTGGCAAGAGATAGCAGACAAGAAAAGAGAACTCAAGATACAAAGTCAGAAGAGCGACAATTACCACATTGCCGCTTAGAGGGATCCAAGTAGAAGAGTTTTATAACTTGCGACGTACTAATATGAAGTCTTAGAACAGAACGAACTCTTTCCGCGGAACGTTCAGTTCGTTCCGGTCCGCAAAGATATTGAACTGCGGAACGTCTATACTCCTCCTAAATATCCTCCATGCACGTTTTTTTTTTTTTTTTTTTGCCGAACGGCAAACGCGTACGCATTTTGCATATATGCTCCGCGCAAAGCAGGAATTTGTGCAATCCTAGGATTGCGCTGCGCAGCCTAGGAATCCTTACTTTCAATTCAAGGATTGCGCACCATATTCCAGGATTGCGCAGATGATAGGTTCTTATTCTGATCAAAAGTGATTGTTTGCAAATCATCTCCCAGCGCGGCATGCTAAGCAAAGTCAATGACAAATGGGCCACAATCACAGCCTCCTTTCGGTTTTTGCACAGGAACAGGATGAATTATCAGTCCACCATCCTCAATACTGCCCTTCAAATGACCGTAAATCCTCGCCAGTTGTCCTGCCAACTCAGCACTGATGGTGGTAGATGATAGGCTGTTGTATAGACTAATGACTCCATCCATGAAGGAGGATACAACCCAGTGGTTTTCATTCAAAAAGTGAATCTGTACAGCTGATCGGAAGAGGTCACATTCAACTTGTACATTTTAAACCAAATCTTTCGAGCATTTAATTGGAAAATATCAGTTGAGGGTAGGCTTCAATTGGCTGTGCACATGACAGTCAAATTACTAATACAAACTTACAATTGGGTACAGAGTATAGTCACCAGTTTGACTAAGAAGAGTATTTTGAATTCCACAAACAGCTGGAAACTATTGTGATAGAAGCTTGCTGGCTCCATTCATGGCTTGTCACATAAAAATCCTCCGTTCATGATAACAGCCTTGTCAAACTGATCCAAATCAAGAACTGGGATCTAAATCTGAACAAAGGACATGCATGAGGATGAAATCAGGGACAGCACTGTTGAATTTTGAGCCTTAATTAAAGAAGTCACTTTACATGCTTACACAATTTTTATCTGCTGTTTCTGCCTCCCTTCCCTGTATTAATTTGGCAACTAGTCCTGCTTGATTTTGGCACTCTGAACCGTTGTGACACTTGCTTGTGCATATGGTCCCACGTTTCTTTTTTGCATCTGCATGAGTTTCTCATGCAAGAAGTCTTGCGCTGACAACATGATTCCATGAAGTAATTTTTAAGGTTTCTCTTAATGGCGGCCTCTCTAAGTGATAACCTAGGTAGAGCCTTCCAATCTTGTGCATCTAGTCCCAGTCTATCCCCTTCATACAACTCCAAATCAGTCTCACCAAATCAGGTAATACAAAATTTGCACCTTCAAGTCTAGTGTGCATTAGCGATTGCTTGTGGGGGGTTGTTAGACTTATTTTCCGCTATGATTTGAAACTGTTTATCTGATTCCAAGACGTGCTGCGCACGTGACTTAGAAAGATGCTGATAATCTAAATCGGAGGGAGGCTGAGCAAGTGACTTCGAGGATCTGATTCAGAGGGAGTCTGAACAGCTTGGAGCAAGACTGAGCACGTGATTTTGAGGGTGGCTGATCATCTGATTTGGAGGCAGGCTGATCATGAGTTTTGGAGGGAAGGTTATCATTGATGCATGATGTCTTCTAAATCTTCCTCCATAATGTTCGATCCACACATAATAACAGGGAAGACTGATTGTCATGGAGGCTGGCCAAAAACTAACTCATAAGGAGTTGTCTTCATGACCCCATGAAGAGTTGTGTTCAACTGATTTGAATACGAACACCCAGAATTTTCTCCACTATCCATTGTCCTTCTCAACAAGACCCTGATTTCTTGGATGGTCACTGACAATAATGACTTCCCCAAGCCAGACTGGCCACAAATTGCATTCACAAAGTCATGGCCATTGTCAGAGTGGAGATTTCCCTGGTAACGGAACACTTGATTCTGAAGGTTAAAGAACCATTTCAGCAGCTGATTTTTGGCAGCGGGCAAAGAGAACTTGACCAGTGGTCCATGTAGCGGCCAATCCATTTGTATCTATGTCCCATCTCAGGGGCGGATCCAGGATTTTGGGAAGGGGGGTGATAACTATATTCATAAGCGGGGGAGGGGGCATAACCCTCCCGGGAACGCTGATAGGTTCTCCATTGGCCCCAGCCGCCTTTTATGAAATTGAACATACTTTTGACAGAAATATCCCATCATAAGCAAGCGCGACATCTGGAAACGGGATTGATTAATAGGAGAAGCCAGCGTGAACAGCGACGAGATAACGGGTTCCTGCACTGCAAGAAAAGTATGGTTAATCCTGTTATCTAGGCTTGAGATAAACAGTTACCCTAAATCTAGTAAACTCTGTACAACTACTGTAACAGTTATCTGATCTATGAATGTAATTTTGTGGTAGTTGTGCTGAGTTATACTGGATTTAGGTGAGTTTATCCCAAGTTTCTCAAGCCTATAGATAACCTTACTTTTCTTGCAGTGAGCTGCAGCTCAGTAATTCAATTGGTGACGCGAAGCCATATGCATTGTGACCGACCGAAGCGGGGCCAAGCTGCATGCTGGTCTAAACGACACGCACATATTACCTTAGTATTATACATACTTGTAGCTCTACCTGTTTCCTGAGGAAAAGAATCTGAGATTCATTCCATTCACGTCGTTTGATCGCTTACTTACTGTTAGATATTTTCCAGAGCCATTGTAAAAGTGCCGTATCCAGATCCAGTAATAGCGTTAGCCAGGCCCTTGCGGTGAATTTACCAACACCACGTCATGAGTTGGTCTTTGGGGTCTACAGACCGGTAATGCTACCCCCCCCCCCCCCCCCCCCCCCTTAATCCGCCCCTGCATCTGGACAGTGCCTCATGTCTATGGGATCAATCTGTACGCACAACAAAATCAATGGATATATCCACATACATTTACAATCAAACATGGGGTTGGTATAGGCAGAGATATTATCACTGGTATAGGAGTGTTCATAACATAACTAACTCTCAGCACTACCTACAGGGGTCTGATGATACAATGGGTTTCAAGGGACCTCTTGTTGTCTGTGGTTTCCGGATGTGATACACAAGGCATAGGGTTATGCATACGTGTCAATGGCTGATCTACAACCTCTCAGTTATTGTCTTCTTTATGCCAATATGGCCTTTACTTGTTGCATGAACTCCATGGTTGACATCATAGAAGTCCTCCACAAATGCAATACGCCTTCAGCCAGAGAGAATTGTGGTATCATTGAGGTTCTGCAAAATATAACACTGGAGCTAGCATTGCCAAGCAAAAGACAAAGCTTTCCCACTCACACTAGGTTTTGCAGTTATACACAGCACATCCTTAAGTCTCAGAGCTGAATGGGATACAAGCTGAACCCTTTGCTCTTCACCCATGCAATGCCTGAACTTAGAAGTGTAGTCGTTCAGATCCCCTTCTTTTTTTGAGCAGCCTGATAATGTTCTCTCCTTTAGCTGAGATTGTTTTGCTTCCATTGTTGTCACCATCAATAAAAGTATCTTTGCAGAACTCCTTAAACATATTTTTGCTAGTCCATGTTTCGTATTCCTGGATTGCGCACATGCGAACAGACCACGTGCACAATCATGCAATATGGTGCATTGCGCGCCAAAGTAAGGATTCCTAGACATGTATCCGATCATCGAATGAACACTGCTCTTTTCGATGGGAATAACGTTTGAAAAATCAAACTACGTTCCTGGGTTTGCCAAACATGTTTACATGCATTAATTAAACACAATAACCCTTGATCTGTGATTTATTCATAATTCCCTTCAAACAGAAACCTGTACCTAAAAAAAAAGTCAGTTGTATTCGAGTGATGAGTGATAGAAACGTGCTCAAATATGACCTATCACATGATAAGGTTATATGCTCAATCTTTGATAGTCAGCAGTGATGGCTGCAGACTTTGGCCAATTTATTTTATGAATGGCTGAGCGCGGGTGGCAAGCTGAGATTCAGTGCCTCTTGCTTCAGTACATAAACTTCCATATATTCCATTGCTATCAGCAAGGATTCATGCATGTACACAACCATCATTGCTTTTATATTTTCTCTACTCTGTTGCAGTTTAGATCTGCTGTCACACTGTAACAGCATCAGTAAAATCAAGTTAATGATGATATGATCAATAACTATAGGTAAGACAAATGCAGCAGATTTGCCCATCATCAGTACAGTTTGCCACCATTGGCTGGTCATGTGCGTCACTCACCACACCCAATCTCATTTGTGAGCACTTATGTATGCCTCAGACTCTATATATAGTAGTGGATGACGACATTTCACCCCATCCCTGAGGGTATGCATGGTGCCCTGGGAGGATCCTGAGATATACTAATGCTTAGCCACTATTATTGATATTCAGAATACTCCAAATGTACATGAAGATGGAACCAAAGAAAGCCATGGGGATGGGACTGATAAAATTGGATAACGAGTACCTCTATCAGGCAATTGCACCTTAGGCATAACACTCAATAAGTAAATCACTAGGTAAATCCATACCCATGCATGCTTATATATGCCTCTTATCAGAGCAGATTGTGACAGTTTCATGAGTTTTAAAAATGCCATTAAACCAGTGTTATAAATGTATGAAATGGTGTACAAAGTCCTTATTTGGAGCAAACGACACAGGAGACAACATCCTGAGTGCCATAGGGGTAGGCACTAAATGCTCCCTTGGCAATAACAGCAAGGCTGTTGCAGGGACTTTTGCTCAGCTTCTCGCCGAAGTAAGTGTCCACACACAGATTCTCACCAGGCCACTTTGGATTGGCTGCTTCGTAGCCTACATACTCTGCATACCATCCAGTTGGACAGACAGTATTATCAGGGAAGGTGAAAACTGTGGAGCGACCACTTGCCAAGCAGGCTACACAAGGGACGGTTTTTCCGTTGGCATCAGTAACATCTTCCAAATTTAGGAGGGGACTCTGCGTCTGAGGTGGATAAGCGTTGCCAGTGGCAGGAAGGCACAGGTAGTCTCCATCAGCATCATTAGCATTGTTGCTCTTAACAATGTGTCCGGAGTAGATGTTGCTTTCACCAGCAGGGCATATATTGTTACCCCAGCGAATGTAGAATACCGCTCCTGGTTATTAAAAAAGAATCTAGCTCAAATTTCAACAATACAAAGGAAATAAGATTCATATGCTCATGCATGCTTATATGTACCATTGGGTCCAGGAGCTCCCTGAGGTCCTGGTAGACCTGCATCTCCCTTTGGTCCTTGTGGTCCCTGTGGACCAGCTGGACCGGCAGGGCCAGCTGGACCAGCTGGTCCAGCAGGACCTGCAGGACCTTGAGCTCCATCTTTGCCTAATATAAGAGATACCACAATAGAATAATGCCTATATGTAATATGGCTGTATAATTCACTCACCAGGTGCCCCAGGATATCCAGCTGGTCCTTGGTCTCCTTTGTCTCCTTTAGCACCATCTTGACCATCCTTTCCTGGAGCTCCGGTTTGACCAGGTTGTCCCGGCTGACCTGCATCTCCCTTTGCCCCCTGATCTCCCTTTGGTCCTTGGTCTCCCTTTGGTCCTTGAGGTCCTTGAATTCCCATATCGCCTTTCTCTCCCTTGGCACCTATAATGTTTGATTTAGCATGAAGTCATATTTATGTTTGAGCCCACCCCATTCACTACTTACCATCATGGCCAGGTGCACCAGGAGCTCCAGGCTGCCCATCATTGCCAGGTAGTCCTTGATCTCCTTTAGGTCCCTGCTGACCAGCAGGTCCGGGTAGTCCAGGTGCACCAGGTGCTCCAGCAGGTCCCTGAGGACCAGGGGCTCCTGCAGGACCAGCGGGACAATATGGGCAGGATGGAGGAGGAGGGTAGAAACAGTCTCCCTTTTCTCCTTTAACGCCTAAAGGTTGTTGCATTTAATCACCATGTGACAGACGAATTTATGCAGCTTACGTACCGTCTTTTCCAGAAGGTCCAGCAACACCTTGTGGTCCAATTGCTCCATTGTCACCCTTGTCTCCCTTTGGTCCTTGTGGACCAGGTAGTCCCTGGGGACCAGGAAGTCCAGGTTGACCAGCAGGACCAGGGTAGCCAATGTCTCCCTTAGGTCCTAAAATTTTATGCTTATAACGACTTGTCAATAGTCATGCAGTTACTGTATTACCTTGCAGTCCAGGAGCGCCAGCGGGGCAGTACTGCGTGCAAGGTGCCGGGGTTGACGTTGTTGGCGGTTTGGTTGGAGCTGTGGTCGCTGGCTGGTAAGCTACAAGTGCTGCGGAGGCAAGCTGAAGAAGACACGCCGCCACTCCCAATGTTATCACGACCATTTTTTTTTTTTACCGGGTACGCTTAGAAGTTGATCTGCACTACAAATTACTCGTCTTATATACCAACCATAAACGATAAAAACGATCATTTGTTGTCTATCGACTGCAGCTAGCCGAGTAAGGGCGATAAGATAATAAGGTTTGAGCAGTCTCAACATCCACATCCTAATAATATTGGTGCGTGTGCGCCGTCCATGAATGGCTTCTATATACCCACAAATGGCTGCAGTTGAATGGCATCCCTACAGCTAGCACTACTGCAATCAGTCGCTTAGCTTTTGTTTTACGCTAAACAATAGCTATACTAGCTAGATGGACAACTAAACGATAAATCATTTTGTACGTTAGTTATGCACAATACAACCTCTTCCCCTGACATGCATGCATATGCATGCACACATATGCTCAGATTGAATTTACCTTATTGTCGCACAAATCTAGCACTGTCAAAAAAGGCTACTTTATAACATTAACACTGGCGCAATATATTGTAATAATTGTGAACACATGGACTGCAGTTACACAATTTTTAAAAAATACAATAATAATAATAACCAGCAGCTTTTGACCTAACTGTAACCTCACCGCTTAATCTCACTACTTTAACTGAAGCGGGAGTTGCAAGAGGGTCTGCAGCTATGGCAGCTGAAGTTCGGAAGCATGGTGTTAATGATCATAAGTGTGCAGAGCTCGGATTGGTTCTATACCCTTAGCAGTTGAGACATATGGTTGCTGGGGTGCAGAAGCCCAGTCCACCATTTCTCGGCTAGCATCCCATCTGGCCATCCAGTTGCAGTGTAGTAAATCCAAGGCCATTACTACCATCTACCAACGTCTCAATCTAACACTGGTGAGAGCAAATGCTCGAGCTCTACTTTCACGTTCAGGCTTTTTCAGATCTGAGGTGGAGTTTAACTTTGATTTTTGCATGTTTTCAATGCCTTACCAGAAGAACAGCTTAAGCCCACGCAGAATAATCATCGGAGAGGTTGATGTTGAAGGTATCGCATATAATTGTTTTGAGTCGTACTCCTGGAGTTGTGGTGATAGGAAACATGGTGCTGTATGAATACAGTGCAATAGCTTTGGAAGGGCAATATAATGCTGCAAGAGAAGGTAGGCATCATGTGTTGATAGGGGGCTTTAATCTCTTACCCATGATTTCTAAAATATTTTCCAGTGAGTACTGATGAAATACCAGACACATCACCTAATGGAGAACCCAGTAGAGTGGCCATGGATAGGTTTACAATCTTTGAACCAGGGAGTAGAGAGAGAATACTATTTTTGGAATCAGGTACAACAGAAATGATCTCACATTTGTTGGGGTTAAGTTGTAGGCCAACGTCTTTAGCTAATATTTTAAACATGACCAGTTCATGGGAAACATCCTCCACATCTCCTCCCAGGCTGATATCATCAAAGTATAGGACATTTTTAACTCTTTTTTTTTCCCTTTAATAAACAAAGGAAACAAAGGAATTATATAATATATGGGATCCTAATGAATTTTTTTTCTAGTTATTTGATATTATAATAGACACCTAGGTCCTCTGCTACGTTTTTTTCTTATGCACTGGATGTTATCCAATCCACCACTGGAGATTCAGTGACTCGGAACGTTTATTTATGCGTACCTTTTTAATTGCACTCAACGTCAACTTTGATGCTCCTCCATCTAGGTCCCTTTACGATTCTAGATATGTACAATGATCATTGGATCGGTGGAGCGTATTGAGGGCTTAGAAGGGCTTAATTCCCTTGACACCAGGTCAAGTGGTGGTCATAGATAGGAGCGAGTGTTATAACAACACCCTTTTCATAGTATTGTACAAAATGAGAGACTGTCTCGCCTTTTCTCTACTGATACATGCACACCCAAGAGAGATGCGCCAGGCAGGCTGTACAGAAGGTCAATTTATTACATGAGGCATGCATGCAAGTATTTCTACGCGTACCGCGTGTTACTTCTTAAACAGCACCCGCGGACCTTTATTGTTACAACCACCTAGGGGGGTCGTGGCAGCGAAAAAGGACCTAGCGCATATTATAAAAATTTTCCAGGAAGGAGCATCAGCGTGCGTGCAATTAAAATGTACACGTAAATAAAAATTCAGGCCACTGTAACTCCATGATGGATAGACTAATTTCCAGTGCGTAAGAAAGTAGTTGTGAGTGCATAAGTGTCTCATGGAATATGAAATAATTAGAAAACTTGAAAAAATATGCGCTAGGCCCCTTTTCGCTGCCACGATACCATAATATAATATTGTAAAATATTTTTTCGATGCTTGAGCGTATAGTTTTAGTGTTATCAGCGATTTTTAAAAAACCATTTAACCATGCATACGCAATTAATATCCATCTGGAATACCGACTAACGCAAAATTTTACAATCGGCTTTGATTTGACTGATGCATACAGGGAGAAAATTCATGTGATTTTCCCCTGCGCTAAATGCGAAACTTCATGCTGAATCAGAGCTGGCTTCGTTCTCCGATTATTGTTGATGCACGGGGGTGTGACCAGCGCATACTATATTTTAAGATCCATGAGAGAAAATGAACTTCACCTACATGCACTTAAAAAGCAATGTAGGTATATATAGCGCGCAGTAAAGAGTATGAAATTAACGTACTACTACACTGCGTGCGTTATCTTATACGATATACATTTTTTTTCTTTTCAAAATGAAATATCAGGGCTCATATGCATGGTATTAAGAAAAATCACAAAATGAGTGGGTATGGAATTTTTTTTGTGTGTATATAATTGATTTATGTGGAAACATGTGGCTGGGAAGTTGCCAAGTTAGTTTGATGTTAAACAAATCAATTTCAGACAACAATGATCATTATAGGTACTGGAACGACATTATTTAAGACAAACAAATTCAATGTATCTACAGCAGTATTTTTCCTTCAGGATGAATCCTTGGATTTCATTGAGCGCCGCTGCATGTGTGCTGCAGCTAACAGCTGCATTAGTAGCATATCCTCCACCTGTTTATGCGCCTACAACAGCTCCATACAATCCTACCGTCCCCATCCGGGTTTGCAATTGCCCAGCTGGCCCAACTGGTCCGAAAGGTATATGGCCGGATTGTATTGCATCAAGCATTAACACGTGTGTCTATAGGTTCAAGGGGTGACAATGGTCCAGCTGGTGTTACAGGAATGCAAGGTTATCAAGGGCCACAGGGACCAGCTGGCCCAAAGGGTCCAAAGGGAGACACTGGTAATCAAGGACCAATCGGAATACCAGGTCCAAATGGGCCTGCTGGTAAAGATGGTAAGTGATTGTTTGCCAGCATGATTGATATAATGAAATACACAACCGATACACTGGAAACTTAAACATTGCAGGAGAAAAGGGTGATAATGCTGTGTGCGTGCCTCAGCCGCCTCCACCATGCAAGATATGCCCAGCTGGTCCAATTGGAGCTCCCGGTCCCCAGGGTCCTGCTGGAGCACCTGGTGTGATAGGACAACCTGGAGTAGATGGTCCAAAGGGACCACAAGGAGACAACGGACTACCTGGGTACAATGGACTACCAGGGACTGATGGTGCACCGGGCAATAAAGGTAAACACATTTGTACATATTTCTAAAATATATAGCAATAGATACATTTTACAGGTGCCAAGGGTGACCAAGGAGATATGGGAGTAGAAGGACCTCAGGGGCCAAAGGGAGACCAAGGAGCACCAGGAGATAAAGGAGATAAAGGAGATGCAGGCCAGCCAGGATCACCTGGTCTGATGGGAGCTCCAGGAAAGGATGGCAACAAGGGAATAAAGGGTGACCAGGGTGATAAGGGAGCACCTGGTGATGCTGGATTACCCGGTAAGTGTAATAGATGTGCATGTTTGAGCTTACGTAACTGCATCCTAAATTTTGGTTAATGTTTTATAGGCAACGATGGAGCTCAAGGTCCTGCAGGTCCTATTGGACCAGCTGGTCCAGCTGGCCCTGCCGGTCCAGCTGGCCCACAGGGACCAAAAGGACCTCAGGGAGATGCAGGTCTTCCAGGACCTCAGGGAACTCCCGCACGCCGAGGTAAGCTAATAAGACTCAAACTAATCAAACTCACACTAGCATGATGTATTCTGTATGTACCTGCTATCCACCAAGATGCGTTCTACATTCACTGGGGCAATAATGTGTGTCCCGCTGGTGAAACCAATGTGTACTCCGGGCACATTGTCGTGAGCAACAATGCTAACGATGCTGATGGCAACTACATTTGCCTTCCTGATGTCCACAACGCTTACCCACCTCAGACACAGAGTCCCCTCCTAAATTTGGAGAATGCTTTTGTCACTGGTTCTGACGGAGTAACAATTCCTTGTGCGGCGTGTTCTGCTTCTGGTCGCTCTGCAGTATTCACTTATCCTGACAACAGTGTATGCCCAGCTGGATGGAACGCTGAGTACTCAGGCTACTATGCCGCCAATCCAAAGTGGCCTGGAGAGAATATCTGCATCGATGGCACCATTGGTACTCAGCTGAGCTGCAGCAATCTTGCTGTTATTGTAAAGGGTTCTCTCTACGCCTACGGATATTCCGATGTTGTCTCCTGCGTGGTTTGCACAATTTAAAATGATGCATCCAGAAGAACTTTAAGTTTACGTCAAATTGCACTGTAATGATAATTTTTCTTTTTGCGGTCGAAACGAATAAAAAAGTAGCCAGTATATGCAAAATCTGTATCTTATATCTTACATGATCAGAGGTAATATAATTATATATTGAGAGAGATTATTTGGGAAATTATTATCAACACCAATTATTGTATAGACGCTTTTGACATGGCTTCCAGAATACCAGTGAGTTATGTGTATGATCAACTGTAGCTAAAATAAAAGATCGTAATATTTCCTCTGAGTGGTAGAAACTATCCCAAGGCGCCGTGAAACACATACAATTAAGTTACATAGCTGTGCCCGTATTGTCGTATTCCATGATGGATTCTTAATCTGACGGTGTTACTACTGATACATGTGTGCGGTGCGGAACTCTCATGCGGAACGTCCTTCCGTTCCGCAAACTAAAATGTGCATGGTACGAATACATATATTCCCTTACTACAGTGAACCTACTCAAACTGACTCCATGCATAATCCATGCTTGAACAAATCAGACTGATTAAATTCGTTTGTCATGACAATCTTGCTCCTACTCCTCATTATTTTGCCCAATGGTGCGGACGCGTATATAATTGCCCAGCGTTGACCTCTCGGAAATTTTTCCGTTGCTGTAGGTGTTTGGGTCCAGGAACTACCTGAAGTTCTTGGGAACTATTGTCTCCCTTTGGTCCTTGTGGTCCCTGTGGCCGGACCAACTGACCGACACCATGCAGCTGGACCAGGTCCAGCAGGAATGGCGGGACCTCGAGCTCCATCAGCGAGGACAACCTGGTGAAACTGGAACTAAGATGGTGCTAAAGGAGACATACTACTGAGACAAGCCAGGGACAGCTGGATCGATATCCTGCGCACCGGTTAGTGAATTCGTTGTCAAAGCAAAATATCCTTTCTTTCACCAAGAAAAGACCATGCAATATCCTGGATTACTTCATAAAGGCCCGCCATTTCGGATCAAGACCACCTCCAGCCCGCTTTTTTGAATCAGAAGACCTATCTCTATCAAGAATATGAGGGCGTTTGCTCCTATTTCTGCCGTAATACTTCTTCTGTATTTTTTGGGCATTCATCACATTTTTCTTCACATTCTTGGCAATCTACTTTCTTGCACCAGTTAAATATGCAAGACAATCATCCTAACATATACATTCTTTTGCTTGGCCGGGACTACCAGCCATTACGCTGGTCAATGTGGTCAGTAAGGGTGACACCTACCCATAGTGATCATTACAATCAGAAAAATGCAAGTACAATTATACACATGATATTATGCAGGTGTGTTGGGTAGGTGCTTAGATGCTAGGCATGCTTTATATACAAATGTGTAACGAATACCAATCACCGGTTTGATGTAATCTACCCTCTGGTTGGCTGACATATTGCCAAACTTGTATAAACATGCTCAAGCATGCCTATAGGTGAGGATTCAGGGCCAGTCTCACCGTGCGTTGACCAGAACATTAATGATAGATCGAACAAACGCCTGCATGTAGGCGAAAAGTGCTATTTTAGCCTATAAATCAAGCGACCGCGCTGTTAGGATATATATTTTGGGTTTTGGGGTTTACGGTTTTTGAGTAATGGGTCAAACTTTTCACCCCGGTGACGAATCCGACGTCCAATTTCACCCGTCCTCCCGACCGACACTCTTCATTGCACTGGGTGCCTTCGCAGCTCAATTAGCGTAGCTCTACTCCTACACGTAGGCGTTTTATTGCGACCTATGGTCCTCGCGTATAAAACTTTGAACTCGAATAATGTTAAGCATAGAGCTTCGTTTTAATCTAGTCTCGTTCCCAGACTCTATGAGAATATTTACCTTGTTTCTCAATAAATAGGGTCTGGGAACGAGACCAGTTTTAATCCGCATATACATCGGCTACTAGGTCTGCGTCGCCTTCTGAACTACTGCATGTCACACACAACTTTGCCACCTTCACCACGTGCTAAAAAAACTGAGACGAACTCCGCATGCGCGCAAGGCTCGCACAGTGAGGCTACCAGTGCAACAGCAAGATCATCGGTACATGATACGCATGCACTCTTAAATACACATGACATTAGTAGTACAAGGACCCATTAAAATCAATAGTCCTATATATTTTCTATCTAGCAGATTCTAGCTAGAGGTTGGAGTACTATTCAATGAACACTTTAGTCATCAATAGCCTTTCATCCAAGTCTCCTGCCCCTAACAATTGTAAAAACGAGTGGGCAAAAAAATTGTACGGACAAAAAATTTTTTGACCTAGGACAATAATTATCAGGCGAACGAATTTCGTGACAGAACGCGAGGTTAATGAGTTATGTGTTTCTCGCACAAAATTCCACCATGCTTGCACCACGCCTATTATGTAATAAAATATCTGCCTTTGCTCGCGTAGCCTAATAGCCGATACGTCTAACAACTTATGTACGCTTTTAAACATAGCTATATGCCTGAATTCCAATTAGAAAACTGAAGAATCTTCACTGGTTGGATCGCAATGTTCTTTCCACTCTCCGCACCCATTAAATACTACGAACTCATCCATCAAATTGATGCGTATGTCTGCCGAATAGGGCTGATGTGGTGCTGGTAACGCTTGATCGCAAGAGGAATTCTGGGTAACGTAACCATGGTCTCGATAGGCAAGTTTTTGAAAAATGGTTGAAATACACATTGTAATGATTAGAACTGAAGGTGTCTTATTCAGATTGTGGAATTCCACGTTCCTCATACCAGTCATACATTGCGATCCGGTCCTCTTTGAACTACAGACAGTTACAACAAAGCCTTCAGTAATTGGTCGACTGCATGTCACACAGTAGTAGTTGTGAAGGATCACTTAGGTCAACGTAAGGCTTGCGCTCGTCGCCGAAAGGTATAGCACGTACAACTGCATGAGGTATAGCTTAAATACGAATAGATCACAATCACATCAAAAACAAGGAACCAAGACTGAACACATACACCGCCTTTTATAGTCCTTCCATGCGCGCAGCATGAACCCCGAGGGTATAAGCATCCGGAACTTTACAACAGTACTACAATGGGATTGTAATCACACAAAAATCAATAAAGCGTATGGTTTTTGTGTGATTCTCCCAAGATTTCTAAATGATTCTATATGATTCGACGCTTTTCCCCCTGTGTTTATCACGTGCCAGTTACACTTACAGTGCAACGAAAATTACAAACCATCAATTGTGCGGGTACGTAGCCGTGATAGTTCATCTTAACAAGTCTATTACAGAAATTAACTATTCCTTCCATTTCAGCGATATATACCATGCATGCTCATAATTTATGGATCCAACATATATCCATGCTGTAACGTACCGTTGGGTGGATTCGGGTAACGCGCTTGACATGCACTCGTTTGGCAGATCTGGCAGTATCTGGATCTTTCCACATTTAGCGGATGCTCGAATGGAATCAGAATTGTCCTTGAGATTTAATTGCATGTATGGGAAACCCAACGAATTTGATAACGCTGGTTATTTTATACCGGCTGCGTCAAGAACATTGTGATAGCTGATGTAATGTGCTATTTGTAGATCAACCAAATAAGGCACTACTCGCTTCAGCTGATTGCCCGATCGGTTAGGCGTCGACGACGACGGAGGAGGAATTTTTAGATGGGACTGTGTACGGACGATGGGGACGAATATTTTTGTTCTCTAAAAATATACAGTCTTATGCCATGGAAACAACGCAGAACTGTTCTCCTTTTTGATATCGCTCGATCCACTAAGAGCGAAGTGACCCGATTCTTGGCTGTCTCCGAGTGACGTTTTAATGACATTCATGATACTGCAGATTTCCTTATATGGTACCTACTCGCGTAGGTTCCAATTTTTGGTTAACGGTAGCGTTGGAAAATTAGTAAATTCTCTATTTTCATTTGAAATAAAACGCAAGGTGACAGCCATAGTACGGGCAGCATGAACAATGCGTCCTAGCTGTGATGCGTATATAACCACGCTGTATACGGTTGGGGTCGATTTCAGGCTGTATAATCATATAAATTTTATAGTTCATTCCAACAACAAAATAAAGCAATCAGACCAGAAACCAGTGTTAGGGATTTATTAAGTGCACCGGACAACAAATTAAGTCTTTATTTGGAGCAAACGACACAAGAGACGGCATCCTGAGTGCCATAGGCACTAAATGCTCCCTTGGCAATAACAGAAAGGCTGTTGCAGGGACTGTTGCTTAGCTTCTCGCCGAAGTAAGTGTCCACACACAGATTCTCACCGGGCCACTTTGGATTGGCTGCTTCGTAGCCTGCATACTCTGCATACCATCCAGTTGGACAGACAGTATTATCAGGGAAGGTGAAAACTGTGGAGCGACCACTTGCCAAGCAGGCCACACAAGGGACGGTTTGTCCATTGGCATCAGTAACATCTTCCAAATTTAGGAGGGGACTCTGCGTTTGAGGTGGGTAAGCATTGCCAGTGTCAGGAAGGCACAGGTAGTCTCCATCAGCATCATTAGCATTGTTGCTCTTAACAATGTGTCCGGAGTAGATGTTACTTTCACCAGCAGGGCACACATTGTTACCCCAACGAATGTAGAATACCGCTCCTGGTTAATAAAAAAGAATCTAGCTCAAATTTTGCAACAGTACGAATGTTGTAAGATTCATACTTAGCATGCATGTACGTGTATATACGTACCATTGGGTCCAGGAGCTCCCTGAGGCCCTGGTAGACCTGCATCTCCCTTTGGTCCTTGTGGTCCCTCTGGACCAGCAGGACCGGCAGGGCCAGCTGAACCAGCTGGTCCAGCAGGACCTGCAGGACCTTGAGCTCCATCCTTGCCTATTATAAAAGTGACCATAATTGAATAATTGCCTATATGTATATGGCTGTATAATTCACTCACCAGGTGCCCCAGGATATCCAGCTGGTCCTTGATCTCCTTTGTCTCCTTTAGCACCATCTTGTCCATCCTTTCCTGGAGCTCCGGTTTGACCAGGTTGTCCTGGTTGGCCTGAATCTCCCTTTGCTCCCTGATCTCCATTTGTTCCTTGGTCTCCCTTTGGTCCTTGAGGTCCTTGGATTCCTATATCTCCTTTATCCCCCTTGGCACCTAGCAATTACCATGCAGTTATTTTGTAAGCTCAAGCCAACTCCATGCGCTGCAGACTACTTACCATCCTGGCCAGGTGCACCAGGGGCTCCAGGCTGCCCATCATTGCCAGGTAGTCCTTGATCTCCTTTAGGTCCCTGCTGACCAGCAGGTCCGGGTAGTCCAGGTGCACCAAGTGCTCCAGCAGGTCCCTGGGGACCAGGGGCTCCTGCAGGACCAGCGGGACAATTTGGACAGGATGGAGGAGGGGGATAGAAACAGTCTCCCTTTTCTCCTTTTACACCTAAAGGTGATTCGTTTAATCAGCATGTGACAGATGAATTTAAGCTGCTCACCATCTTTTCCAGAAGGTCCAGCAACACCTTGTGGTCCAATTGCTCCATTGTCTCCCTTGTCTCCCTTTGGTCCTTGTGGACCAGGTAGTCCCTGGGGACCAGAAAGTCCAGGTTGACCAGCAGGACCAGGGTAGCCAATGACTCCCTTAGGTCCTAAAACGATGTATAAATGACGCGCATATGTTATCAATAGTCAGTTAGTACCTTGAAGTCCAGGAGCGCCAGCGGGGCAATACTGCGTGCAAGGTGCAGGGGTTGACGTTGTTGGCGGTTTGGTTGGAGCTGTGGTTGGCTGCTGGTAAGCTAAAATTGATGCTGCGGCAAGCTGAAGAAGACACGCCGCCACTCCCAATGTTATCACGACCATGTTATCACCGGGTATGCAGCTTAGTAAGTTGATCTGCACTTCAAATTGCTCGTCTTATATACCATGCAACCATAAACGATAAACGATGAACGATCATTTGTTGTCTAGCAACTGCAGATAACAGAATAAAGGTGATGATATAATACGGTTTGAGTTGTTTCAACATCTATATCCTGATTGGCGCGTGTGCGCCAACCGCGATAGGCTTCTATATACCAACAAGCGACTGCATGCGGTGATTGCTATCAATAGCTAGCACCATAGGCACTGCCATACGAGCCGGCTTTTGTTTTATGACGAACAATACTATATATATATATATATATATATATGGGACAGTGTCCAGCTAAATCACCCTTATGGTACTTTTTCAAAATTTCAAGAACAAGCAAAAGAAAAGTAACGCTCGCATTGAAATGTATGGCTAATTATAAATTCAGTGCCTAATAACTTTGTGATGGATAGTCCGATTTAGGATGCGTAAGGACCATTTGACAGAAGCTCATGGGTGTTCAAGGAAAATAAAAGAATTTGAAAACCTGAAAAACTAGCCAGAAGGGTGATTCTGCTGGACACTGTCCCATATATACATAAATTAGCTAGCTAGCTGGCCAATTAAATCTGCGCCTAAATGAGTTACGAGCCCTTTTCCCCACATCACACATGGATACACAAATTGTCGTAGATAATCTCGCCCTGTGAAACATATATAAACTCCTTTCATAACATTCATTATCAGCTGGGTATAACCCTTGCTTTTTGAATTTTTTAAAAATTGCTATAATAGGAAACAAAGGAACGAAAAATAAATTGCATGTTTTAATTTTTAATTTGATATCCAGACATCAGATATTTTAGATCCCCTACAACTTCTATTTTACGCGTCACGGAGTTACTGTGCATGGCCTGAATATCGTACGTTTTAATTGCACTCATCAACTATCATAAATTAATGATGTTCCTCCCCGTGGCACCTTTTAGCTGCGGCGAAATTATGCATGCGTCATCATGATTGGTCCAATGGAGTCTATTATGGGCTTAGAAGTTCTTCCTTTGACACCTGTGAAGTTGTATGTCATGCATACATCCCAAGGCGCAATACCTTTTTCATCCCGCCGTACAAAATAAGAGCCTTACTTCCTTTTTGCTTGTTTCCCTGTACAGGAGGAGATGTGCTATGCTATGCTGTAGTATTTTATTCATTACCTGGATGACATGCGTGTTACTTCTTGATTTAAATGCAGCTCGCGACCTTTATATGTACAACCATGCATGTAGCTACAGTTATTTACATAATTTTATCGCCTTCTTGAGCGTATAAATTTAGTGGATCAGCGATTGCTAAAATGTATTTAGTCAGGAATGCATGCGCAATTAATGTCCATTGTACACCGTATACATCATCTGGGCAAAATGTTTGGCAAGGTGGTTGAAGTAAATTGATGTTATAACTGGCTAACGCAAAATTTCAGAATTGGCTTTGATCTGACTGATTCACACAGGGGAACATTTCGTGTGATTATCGAAGCGAAATACAAATTATCATTACGAACCAGATTCTCGTTAGCCGATCAGTTTGCATGCATATTTTAAGACGCATGGTATAAATGAGCCGAATAAATTTCATCTACCCTTGAAAAACAAGTATGCATGTATATTGAATTGTCAGTAGTGAAGAGCATAACATTGACATTTTAATGTAGGCCATTCCCTGAGTTATCTTCACAAAATGATGTATTCATGCAGTTAAGAAAAATCTCTGAATGACTTCTTTGTTTACCTAATTGGTGTATGTGTGGCCTAGTTAAGGTGCCAAATATTAGTTTGATGGAAAACAAAATTTAATTTCAGACAACAATGATCATTATAATGACATTATTTAAGGACAGCAACTTCAATGCATTTACAGCAGTATCATTACTTTAGAATGAATCCTTGGATTTCATTGAGCGCCGCTGCATGTGTGCTGCATCTAGCAGCTGCATTATTAGCGTATCCTCCACCTGTTTATGTGCCTACAACAGCCGTATACAAACCTACCGTTCCCATCCAGGTTTGCAAGTGCCCAGCTGGTCCCACTGGTCCGAAGGGTATGGCCGGATTGTATTGCTGCACAAAGCATGCTTCATTAACATGTGCCTATAGGCTCAAGGGGTGACAATGGTCCAGCTGGTGTAACAGGAGTGCGAGGCTATAAAGGGCCACAGGGACCAGCTGGCCCAAAGGGTCCAAAGGGAGTCACTGGTAATCGCGGACCAATCGGATTACCAGGTCCAAATGGGCGTGCTGGTAAAAATGGTAAGTGATTGCTGGCCAGCATGATTGGTACAATGAAATACACAACCGATACATTGGAAAACGTACACATTGCAGGAGAAAAGGGTGATAAAGCTGTGTGCGTGCCTCAGCCTCCTCCACCATGCAAGATATGCCCAGCTGGTCCAATTGGAGCTCCCGGTCCCCAGGGTCATGCTGGAGCACCTGGTGTGACAGGACAACCTGGTGTAGATGGTCCAAAGGGACCACAAGGAGACAAAGGACTACCTGGGTACAATGGACTACCAGGGACTGATGGTGCACCTGGCTATAAAGGTAAATACATTTGTACATGATGTTAAAATATAAAGCAAGAGATACATTTTACAGGTGTCAAGGGTGACCAAGGAAGAATAGGAATAGAAGGACCTCAGGGGCCAAAGGGAGACCAAGGAGCACCAGGAGATAAAGGAGATAAAGGAGATGCAGGCCAGCCAGGATTACCTGGTCTGAGGGGAGCTCCAGGAAAGGATGGCAACAAGGGAATTAAGGGTGACCAGGGTGATAAAGGAGCACCTGGTGATGCTGGATTACTTGGTAGGTGTAAGAGATGCGCTTTATTTGAGCTTACGTACATGTAACTACTTCCTAAATTGTGGTTAATGTTTTATAGGCAAGGATGGAGCTCAAGGTCCCGCAGGTCCTGTTGGACCAGCTGGTTCTGCTGGCCTTGTCGGTCCAGCTGGTCCACAGGGACCAAAAGGACTTCAGGGAGATGCAGGTCTACCAGGACCTCAGGGAACTCCCGCACGTCGAGGTAAGCTAATAATGGCCAGTTGCTTGTAAATTAATTCGTATTTGCTGACATTCTTGCGCTTAGATGCGTTCTACATTCACTGGGGCAATAATGTGTGTCCCGCTGGTGAAACTAATGTGTACTCCGGGCACATTGTCGTGAGCAACAATGCTAACGATGCTGATGGCAACTACTTGTGTCTTCCGGCTTCTCACGACGCTTACACACCTCAGACACAGAGTCCTCTCCTAAATCTGAAAGATGCTTTTGTCACTGGTTCTGATGGGGTAACAATTCCATGTGCAGCATGTTCAGCTTCTGGTCGCTCTGCAGTATTCACTTATCCTGACAACAGTGTGTGCCCAGCTGGATGGAAAGCTGAGTATTCAGGCTACTATGCCGCCAATCCAAAGTGGCCTGGAGAGAATATCTGCATTGATGGCACCATTGGTACTCAGCTGAGCTGCAGCAATCTGGCTGTTATTGTAAAGGGTTCTTTGGACGCCAATGGATATTCCAATGTTGTCTCCTGTGTGGTTTGCACAATTTAAAATGATGCATCAGAAGAACTGCCATATCGCACTGTAATAGTGATAATTTGTTCCATTCTTTCAATACATTTTGTGGTTGGAACGGATAGAAAAGCAGCCTGTATATGCATAATCTGTATAGTATATCTTATATGACCTGACGCGGAGATTATATATATATATATAGAGAGAGATGAAATTTTTATCAACACCCATTATTGCAGATGATTGTGATATGGCTTCCAGAGTACCAGTGTGCCTTTTTAAAAAATTTTAAAAAAAGAAGCTGTACTGAGTCCTATATATGATCACCTGTGGCTAAAATAAGTGATCGTAATTTTTCCCCTGAGTACCAGAAATATTCCCAAGGCGCCGTGAAACACATACAATATTAGGCTACATAGCCTGTGGCCGTATTGGCGTATTCAATGGATGGATTCTTAATCAGTCTGACGGGTGTTACTAATATGCCGTACGGAACTCTCTTGCGGAACCTTCCGTTCCGTTCCATCCGCAAACTAAAATGCAGTACGACTATATTTATACCTATGCTTCAGTGAACCTACTCAGACTAGCCGATATTTACTCCATGCATAATCCATGCATCAACAAATCAGTCTGATTAAATTTGTCTGTATTGACAATGTAGTTCTGACTCTCATTATTTTGCCCAATGGATATAATTGACCAGCGTTGCATGACTTCTCAGAAATTTTTCTGTTGCTGTAGGTGTTTGGGTCCATGCAGGAACTACGTGAAGCCCTTATGAACCAATGTCTCCCTTTGGTCCTTGTGGTCCCTGTGGCCGGACCAACTGACCGACACCGTGCAGCTGGTCCAGCACAGGAACCGCGGGACCTTGAGCTCCATCAGCCAGGACAACCTGGTGAAACTGGAACTAAGATGGACACTACGGAGACAGGCCAGGGACCAGGTAGTGAATTCGTTGTCAACGCAAAATGGCCTATTGCTCTATACCCATTGGCATGGTAAAAAAGATCCACAATATACTTCTATTAATGGAGTGTCTCCATATAATATGCTCTGAAGTCGGTCCACAAAAAAACAGCTAGATCTTTGCTTATTGCAACATCTCCTTCTTGTACACTTAGTAGCATGTCCTGTTAAAGTATTTGTACATAAATAGGTTGAATTAAAAAATTTGAACGTTACATCAAAATCTTCATCATCCTCATGAGTGTTGTAACTTAGTGCAAAAGCTCTCCACAATCGCAATACATTTGGAAAAGTACAGCTGATTCTTTTAAGTGTGGCTGTATTATGAGAAACATTGTCTTCATAGGATACTGATGGATTCTTTATGGCATACTCACTTTCGTCTCCACTTAGATCTTCCAAAATGCTGTCATGTTTTCTTGAAATCGTTATAACAGCCTGATGCTTCATAGATAGGGAAGAAGCCAGACGTTTAGGTGACTTTTTTTGTCCAATAAGATTCAAACCCTTCAAATGTCACATACATTTTCAAATGATCTCCATGAACACGTTCTAGATTTCCATTGTCGCACTTTTCAAGAAAAGACCTTTACCAATATCTTTGATTACAGTAACTTCATAAAGGCCCAGCGATTTCGGATCAAGACCACCTCCAGCCCGCTTTTTTGAATTCGAAGACCTTCTTCAAGACCTTATCTCCATCAAGAATATGAGGGTGTTTACTCCTATTACTGCTGTAATACTTCTGTATTATTTGGGCATTCATCACAGTTTTCTTCACATTTTTGGCAATCTATTTTCTTGCACCAGTTAAATATGCAAGACAATCATCCTAACATATACATTAATGGGCTTCTAGTATAGAAAATGAACTTATAAACTTATCTTGTCTTACTGAATATTTGAATTTCCATAGCCCTTCAACAGGCTTTTTCCCTCTTCATGATGTAATATTTCAACAGGCAATACTGCCTTTCTTGACTTCACAAGATGAATAATGGGAAGAAGCATGATTAGCAGTGTGCAGGCAAATACATGACAGTCAATAAGGATATATCCCAATCCTTTTTATCGTTTCATCATTCCTTTGTCTAAACTGTTTCTGAATTCCTTCCCTTAATCTGTTGTAAGCAACGTCATGAAAATCTTTGATGTATGCAAGCACAGATGATTATCACATGCTGCTGTACATAAGTTTTACCTTCATCAGAGTAGCAACCACACTTGCTGGGTAGGGGCACAGCTTCATCTCATTTTATGTGTGTCCAATAATGTAAGGATAAACAAACAGCTGCCACTGGAAGAAGCAGGAGTGATGGGATGAATGAACTCAATCCCCACATGATGGCAAGGTGAATGAATAGGGACACAGGTTGACTCACTAGATCTTTGACATACATCATAAACAGTGATCTTTATTAATTTAATAAATAACATTTAATGCTGAAATAATAAAAAATGCACAGTTCACAAACACCCGTGCATAGATCAGGCTCCCTACAACTGAGCCAAACAACTGGGAGGCCAATGGTTAACACTTGGTTGGCCAACTACCAGCCATTACGCTGGTCAAGGTGGTATGATTTGGTCAGTAAGGGTGCCACCTACCCATAGTAATCATTAAAAATGCAAGTGCAATGATACACATGATAGTATGCAAGAGGGATTTTGGGTAGGTGTTCATGCAGATGCTAGGCATGCTTTATATAGAAATGTGTAACTAATATCAATCACCGGGTTTGTGTATTTTGATATAATCTACCCTCTGGCCGGCTGTCCTATTGCTAAGCATGCCTATAGGTGAGGAGGTAGGGCCAGTCTCACCGTGCGTTCACCAGATCATTATAAACATCGTAAACATACACTAATATGTATAATCTTACTGACTCGCACAGCGAATTACCTGGCTACCAGTACAACAACATCGGTGCATGGATACGCATGCACTCTTTTAAATACTACTTATACACATGACATTAGTAGTACAAAGATCGAAATCAATAGTCGAGCCATCTAGCAGATTCTAGCTAGAGGTTGGATGCGCTAGAGTACTATTCAATTAACACTTTATAGTCTTCAATAGCCTTTTATCCAAGTCTCCAGCCCCTAAGAATTGTTTAAACGAGCGGAAAAAATTTCCGGTACGGACAAAATATTTCAGAAATTAGGACAATTATTATCAGGCGGACAAAAATTTTCGTGACAGAACGCGAGGTTAATGAGATATATGTTTCTCGTCACAATATTCCACCATGCTTGCACCACTTCTATTATGTTGAAAAATAAAATATCAGCCTTTGCTCCCGTAGCCTAACACCCGATACATCTAACAACTTACGTAACGCAACACCGAAAATCAAAAAAGAGCACCAGTGGAGAAAGACAAGAGTT
The DNA here is from genome assembly GCA_963681505.1 of Eunapius fragilis. Lineage (NCBI taxonomy): Eukaryota > Metazoa > Porifera > Demospongiae > Spongillida > Spongillidae > Eunapius > Eunapius fragilis. Next base: position 10,575,805 of record OY811971.1, read on the forward strand.
GTGCTTATCACGTGCTAGTTAATCGATCTTCTACTTAATTTAATTATATTACAACGAAAATGACAAGCCATCAATTGTGCGTTACCCCTGTGGAACGTTCGTTCCCCAGGGGTAACATGCAATCATTTAAACATTTAGGTACGCAAATAATAATTACTAACTACAATTATTATATCTTAATTTTTGGTTAACTTTGCGTATTTGTAGCGTTGTGAAAATTACTAAATTTTAGTATTCTCTAATTTCATTAATGATTCAGTTGGAATATAAGGGAAGGTGACACCCTATGTATGGGCAGCATGACCAATGCGTCCTAGCTGTGATGCGTATAACCACGGTTTTATACGGTTGGGGTCGATTTCAGACTGTATAATCATATTAATTGCATAGTACATTCCAACAAAAAATAAAGCAGTCAGACCAGAAACCAGTGTTATGAATTTATGAGGTGCACGGGCAACAAATTAAGTCCTTAATTGGAGCAGACGACACAAGAGACGACATCCTGAGTGCCATAATCACTAAATGCTCCCTTGGCAATAACAGAAAGGCTGTTGCAGGGACTTTTGCTCAGCTTCTCCCCGAAGTAAGTGTCCACACACAGATTCTCACCAGGCCACTTTGGATTGGCTGCTTCGTAGCCTACATACTCTGCATACCATCCAGTTGGACAGACAGTATTATCAGGGAAGGTGAAAACTGTGGAGCGACCACTTGCCAAGCAGGCCACACAAGGGACGGTTTGTCCATTGGCATCAGTAACATCTTCCAAATTTAGGAGGGGACTCTGCGTCTGAGGTGGATAAGCGTTGCCAGTGGCTGGAAGGCACAGGTAGTCTCCATCAGCATCATTAGCATTGTTGCTCTTAACAATGTGTCCGGAGTAGATGTTACTTTCACCAGCAGGGCACACATTGTTACCCCAGCGAATGTAGAATACCGCTCCTGATTAATAAAGAATATCCCAATTGTAAAGATGAAGAATTTTAGCATCCCGTAAGCATAATCGATATATTCTTACCATTGGGTCCAGGAGCTCCCTGCGGTCCTGGTAGACCTGCATCTCCCTTTGGTCCTTGTGGTCCCTGTGAACCAGCTGGACCGACAGGGCCAGCAGGACCAGCTGGTCCAATAGGACCTGCGGGACCTTGAGCTCCATCTTTGCCTAATATAAGAGATACCACAATAGAATAATGCCTATATGTATATGGCTGTGTAATATACCCACCAGGTGCCCCAGGATATCCAGCTGGTCCTTGGTCTCCTTTGTCTCCTTTAGCACCATCTTGACCATCCTTTCCTGGAGCTCCGGTTTCACCAGGTTGTCCTGGTTGGCCTGCATCCCCCTTTGCTCCCTGATCTCCCTTTTGTCCTTGGTCTCCCTTTGGTCCTTGAGGTCCTTGAATTCCTGTATCTCCTTTATCTCCCTTAGCACCTAGCAATTACCATGCAGTTATTTAAGCTTGAGCCAACCCCAAGCACTGCAGACTACTTACCATCATGGCCAGGTGCACCAGGGGCTCCAGGCTGCCCATCATTGCCAGGTAGTCCTTGATCTCCTTTAGGTCCCTGCTGACCAGCAGGTCCGGGTAGTCCAGGTGCACCAGGTGCTCCAGCAGGTCCCTGAGGACCAGGGGCTCCTGCAGGACCAGCAGGACAATTTGGACAGGATGGAGGAGGGGGGTAGAAACAGTCTCCCTTTTCTCCATTTACACCTAAAGGTTGTTGCATTTAATCAACATGTGACAGACGAATTTAAGCAGCTCACCGTCTTTTCCTGGGGTTCCAGCCACACCTTGTGGTCCAATTGCTCCATTGTCACCCTTGTCTCCCTTTGGTCCTTGTGGACCAGGTAGTCCCAGGGGACCAGGAAGTCCAGGTTGACCAGCAGGACCAGGGTAGCCAATGTCTCCCTTAGGTCCTAAAACGATATATGCATGCTTGCATGTACCATCAATAGTCAGTTAGTACCTTGAAGTCCAGGAGCGCCAGCGGGGCAGTACTGCGTGCAAGGTGCCGGGGTTGACGTTGTTGGCGGTTTGGTTGGAGCTGTGGTCGCTGGCTGGTAAGCTAAAATTGATGCTGCGGCAAGCTGAAGAAGACATGCCGCCACTCCCAATGTTATCACGACCATGTTTTTACCGGGTATGCAGCTTAGAAGTTGATCTGCACTTCAAATTACTCGTCTTATATACCATGCAACCATAAACGATGAACGACCATTTGTTGTCTAGTGACTGCAGCTAACATAATGAAGGTGATAATATAATAAGGTTTGAGTTGTCTCAATATCTATATCGTGTGCGCCAATTTCGATAGGCTTCTGTACACCAACATGTGGCTTGGTATCAATAGCACCATATCATGCGCTTCCATATATCAGCCGGCTTTTGTTTTGGGCAAACAATACTATGACTTTATAGCTAGCTGGCCGAATAAGTGGTGAATCTCGTGTAAATTAGTTATTCACTGTACAACCCCTTTGAAATTCCCCCACATGCATGCATATATGCACGTATACAACTGAATATTTAATATACGTTATCATCGTACGAAATATTGCAGTTCGAAAAGGGTTTCTGTACTCTACTTTCATACGTTGGGTACAACAATGAACCAGGTGTTGCACTTTTTTATTACAAAAGACTAAAAATAAATAAATAACTATATAATTATACTGTTGCAGCGAAAATAGCCCGGCTCGACCTAACGCATGCTTTTAAATTTCTAGTTTTGGAATTCATGTTCTATACAACTTCTTTCTTACCCAGTGGAGGATACGTCATGATGATTAGACCAGTGAAGCTTAGAATGGCTTCCCTTAACGCGTGGTCGGGTGGTGGTGGTGTCACTAGTCGAGACATAATGACCAAACTAGGAGGGGAGTTCACATTTAACGATATAACGGATTCCAATGCGCAATATACCTTTCATAGTGCCGTACAAAATGAGAGCCTTACTTAATTTTTGCTTTTTCCCTGTATACGTACACATGCACAGTGGTATCTATGCTGTAGCTATATTTAATTCATTACATGCATGACATGCGAATTACTTCTTGATTTAATCGTTTTTAATTTTCAGAATTGGCATTGTTAATTCATCTGTTTGATTCAGCAGGGGAAAGACAGTATAACATTTTACTGTACGCCATTCAGTTGGCAGGTTTTAATTCATCATTCATACATCCATCAGTTTAAAAATAAAAAAATCACAGAATGAGCTGGTACCCAGGCTGATTATATGACTATTAATAAGGTGCCAAATTTAATTATAGTTTGGTAGAAAACAAATTAATTTCAGACAACAATGATCATTGATGGGAGAAAGGCCGGTGATTTAAGTACGTACATGAGTATATGCTATAATAAAATAACCAATACTTGACTTATCTATCAATAGAAGCTGCAACACAATTTATGGCACATATTGCAGGTCATAATTTCTTGGCACTTCCATATAAGTAAAAATGCACTTGCTGGAGGACCACACTGTCCCGTGGTCGTCCAAGCTTAGTGGGGCAAGTTTTGGCCTCCTTGGGGAGCAAGGAGCGCAGTCTATATTCATTCCAGGTTTAATACCTTCCAAAGAACGTACTATATCATTCACATTATGGCTTGCAAAATGGCGACTGAACATGTTATGCTCTCATATATAGCTTGAAGTTTCACATTGGCTTCAGCAGTGGTTGTCAAGACTTGTTGCTAGGGCTAGCGGTACCGTTATTACGCGGAGGTGGAGGCCTACTGCCCTGCTGTCCGTTAAGGATGAATATACGAAGTGCTTAGACATATATACACACCCACGAACATATCATGTTGCATGATTCAAGCTAGCTAGCACAATAGCCTAAGCACGCATGAGTTGGTCAATGCAACATTCCATGCATATGCATGGTTATGCGGGCAGTATACATGTACTCTGTTGCTTATTCTCTATACGCCATTGATTACATTGTATTAATACATGCAGTAAGTATACATAGAAAACAACTGTTCCAAACAGTGTCGAACTGATGGTTGTGGCACAGGTGAAATTAGAAAATGCGATCCGATAAATTTCCACGCCGACGGCTTGCAGAAACGGCCTGGAGGCGCGCAGTCATCCTCTTTTGCTGATCGGAGAAGACGCCAGTTGCAAGCGGCCTCGCACGCGGGCACCTAATGGTTGGGTGGAACATCTTTGTTGGATTCCGGGAGGTGACACAGAAATAAGTAATCTGGCAATGTCCGCCCATCCTTGTCCACTGGCATGAACAGGAGTACTGTAACGATATGCATATAAATACCAACGACTGTGTTTATGGATTATATTATTGGCATAGAGGTTTAGCACACGCACATGCATGAATTTATTTATTTATACCTTGCTTGCGGCTGTACAGATTGAGTACGAAAGTACCACGCAACGTTTTGAAGCACTGTGCAAACGATAATTTGTACAAGACCCCACATGTTTGCAGAGATAATGCTAGCTGCTAGCGCGAATACACAACGGTTTCTTTTCCGTAACCCGTACCAAGCGACGCACGCGTACGCCATGACGTACCGAAGCTTGTTGCCAAAGTGACAGATTGAGAATACGAAGAACATATCAAATAAGTTTGTAAAGTATGGACCGTCGTTAATCAATAGGTGCATTCAAACCCTTCAGATAGTCACGATGGTTTAAACAACTCCATTATTGTTTATCTTCTAAAGTATGTTTCCATGGAAGCGATGGCAAATTATTTACGTAACGCTTGTAGTTTCACGTAAAATGATAACCATGTACCTGCCTCATGCTTTATTACGATGTCTGTTCCAACAGCTTCTGCTGTTTGTTAATTGGTAGGTGGCGAGGGTCAAATGCCTAACCCTTGCTGGGGTATACCTCCCACTCTACCCCCCCCCCCCCCCCCCCCCATACTTGATTCGCACTCGCGTTGTGCATTTATTGGGTGCATGTTTGTACTATGTGTCCACCTAATATAACAACACACCTGCAGTAACGAGAAGGTTGGTGGGATATAGGAATTGGAGGTAAAAATGGTGTAAAAAGCCGGAAAAGTAACAAGAACAATAAGATAAAAATCCTATATTTAGCACTTCTTTTGGTTCTGTTACATTTACAGGTGCTGTATATATCATTTTACCTTCCTTTCTACACTTCAATTCCTATATCCCACCAACTTTCTCGTTAGAGAATGTTTCTCTTTACTTGTTAACACCCTATAACATATCACTAGTGAATTATTAAATGTTCCGGCACGCATGAAATATCCTCCCCATTTGTGTACTCGCCACACTCGTTTGGCAGCTCATTATTGGCTTGCCCTCCATATTTTAGTGCCCATGCATACTGCAGGTGTGTTGTTATATTAGGTGGACACATAGTACAAACATTTAGAGAATGCTTTTCTTTACTTGTTTCCTCTATTTTTTGTCGAAAAGTAATTTTTTTATTTTTATTATTATATTATATGGGACAGTGCCCAGCAGAATCACCCTTCGGGGAAGTTTTTCAAGTTTTTGATTTTCCGTAACTCCAAAGAGCCTCTATCAAATGGTCCTTCCTTACGCATCCTGTAAATTGGACTATCCATCATAATGTGATTAGACACTGAATTTACATTTCAATTTTAGTGTTACTTTTCTTTTGCTTGTCCTGGAAAATTTGAAAAAGTACCATAAGCCTATATCGACTGCTCCTTCAGAAGGGTTTCCCAGGAGATGAGTTATATAAACCAGAAGAGAAATGATTGAGCCACATACCAGAACGGCTGGGTAAATCCATATTCAGTGGCATAATGCAAAGTGGGGTTCGTGTTGTAATTTTGCCGCTATACAAGTCAGAGGCGGATCCAGGAATTCCGGATGAGAGGGTCTAAGATTAAATTCATGATGGGGGTGGGTACAGGAGGGAGCGTGCCCCCATCCGTGGCGCTTTTTTAGTTTTCCATTTACATGTATTTGACATGAATTAAAGCACTTTTCGCAATGATACTATTCCAAAACCACTTAATATTGACGGCATCGAGTATAACCTTTGGGCTAGCTACTCTGAAAAAGGGTTAATTAACAAAAGCAAAAGCCGGCGTGGGTAACGACGAGGAAACTCTTCAACCACCGCATCTGGATTCAACTCCACATCTCTTTGAATCAGCATCAATGCCAAACCATTTAATCTGTCATTAACCATAGTGCTTCGAAGTGATGTCTTCAGGAATTTTCACAGCAAAAAAAGGCGCAAATCATATTTTAAGTGATCTGTTATTTTTTTTTTTAAATATCTGTACCAAAATGATAACAGTTTTGATACAGATATGATCACTTGTGGAATCAAATTATGATTTGTGTCCTTTTTTTGCTGTGAATTTTAGCACTCTAACTGACTTTTCACATGCACTCACAACTAGTTACTGGCAGAGTAGCCGATGTGGCAAGGATTACATAAATGTTTGGAAAGTAATCCTTGTCAACAAAACTTAGAGCCTTTGTAGGCGTATCAAGCTGTTTTGCTTTGACAATTTCACTTTTCCGTTTCGTTCGCCATAAATCCAGCTCAGTATGTAATGCCTTAGCTGATGGTAGGGTATCCTTAAAACCTCTTTGAAATGACTTGCACTGTAAAAATGGATTGGTGAATTTCACTCAAAATGGTTCAAAATAGCACTCGATTTGAGAAATCGAGTGCTATTTTGAACCGTTTTGAGTGAAATTCACCAATCCGTTTTTACTGTGCATGGATTTAGCTGAACAGAATTCAGAAGGCAGAATTTTGCTAACTCTCCAACAATACATGCTGCTTCTTCTTCAAAACGATTGTAAAGCTCAGTAATCAAATGGTCCAGCATTGGAATAGTTAATGTTCGTCGGTAAACTGGCTAGCATTAACTGCAGGTGTATTTGACCGATGGAGTTGGTGTCTTGCTTTTCACACTGCTGTGGTTCCTGCTGCTCAATAATTAACGCAACGCCATTGTGTGCACCCGGAGCCACAGGATCACCAGTGGCAACTGCTGGATAAAGCGCCCCTTCGGGTACTTCCAAAGAAGACGTTAATGATAAGATCCCTTTCGTAAGCCACTAACTTGGGCATGAGTCTTCTTCATTGGCAAATGATGCAAATCCACGTGGACATTTGTGTCTAGCTCTTCACCCTGTTGTGGTTCCTGCTGCTCATAATTAACGCAACGCACCCAAAGTCTCACCGTTACCAACAGCTGATCCAATTACACATGTGCATCGAGCGTTTAAAATATTATATGCTTAGATCTACCCCGTTTCCTGAGAAAAAGGATCTGAGATTCATTGAATTAACGCACTTACATCCTGTCGATCGCGGTAAGATAACTGAATTAATTATCCATGCATGCATTTAATTATTCGTTACTTTGGGGCTTTAGACCCCAAAGACCCCCCCCCCCCCCCCCCCCCCTCCTGAATCCGCCCCTGCCCTTCCCCCACTCCATTAAAAAAACCTACGAAGAAAAGGTATCTATAAGCGTTTGCAGTTACGAGCCATTTTTATTTCGATGGGGGGCCGGGCGGATATATGTGTATGCAGCGTGTATGGTCGAAAACTAGTTGCACCTGCCGAATTACTTTTCGTACATTTCCGTCTATCTCTGTCCATTCTTCCGTCTATCTCTGTATATCCCATGCACGGCGATATGCCAAAAAATATCGCATATAAAATATCGCGATATATCGCGGCAGCCCTGCAGGTAAGGCCTCCTTCCTTGATACGGAGGCTCTCGCCTTCATCATGCATTTCAGTGAAGACCGCTGTTGTGCAGGAGGACGGCCGTCCTTCCGGGATTATGAAGGGCGGTGCTCGGGCTACATTGGATCACGTACCAGCCTAGTTAATAGAATCAATGGTGAATATCTCTACAATCATCCATAATTTCTATTATTCAACATTCTTTTTGATAATATTAGACTTACATCATCTATCAGTACATGTACATTATTAACGTAACAATCTTATTTATTTCACGTTTTAGGTTACGAAATGGTCGACCACAGAATCATTCGTTTTCGATTGCTGTGCATGTGCATGTAGCGCGTATTTATAGGTCACGAAGAGGGTCGTTTATATTGGACAACAGATGGGGTGCCCACTGAGTTCACTAAAGCGCGGGTTTTGATTGTCTAACTCCTGCATGGTGTCATCATGATGTCTTGAGTTTAGTTCAGTTATTCGTCACTAGGATGATAGAATATTGCCGGAACTTGATCGAACCATATCCATACTAACCAGGTGGGTAAGTTTATGTTATCCAAACGTTGTGGGGAAAAAATGTCCCGTTTCCGGTAGCGGGTCTGTCACGAAAAATTTTGTCCGCCTGAAAATTATTATCCTAGGTCAAAAAATTTCAGAAACTTTTTGTCCGTTACTGAAATTTTTTGTCCGCTCGTTATATATCGCTATAAACGCACGTGGTAGAGAGCTATGTCTGACTGTGATTCTGACGAAGATGCCTTAGTGGACGATGTGTACGCTTACCTGGTTCAGAACAGTTATCCAAAGGGATGTTCTGGCACGAGAAAAAGACAGATCAGAAAAAGGGCGGAAAGGTTTTCAGTGAAGGGAGGCAACCTATTCTACCGCGTTAAGACAGGAGGAAAACAGGTACAAACACACGCATTAGCCGCGAAGCTTTGTTAGATTGTACTGTTTGGCGTAGGAAGTTACTGTGAGGTATATACAGAACCGAACTGAACAGATGCGGGTTGCACAGGCTTGTCACGTGGATGTTACTTCAGGCCATTTTGCGGTCAAAACAGTGGCCAGAATCAAAGAAAGGTTTATGTGGAAGGGTATCCTGAGGGATGTGAAGAGCATGGTAGTTTTTTTTTGTTGTTGATCTTTTGCTCGTTGACGCTCAAATTGTGTAGTGGGATTTAATCACTAATGCACTATACAGATTGCTGCTTGTGATGTCTGTCAAAAATCAAGTAGGAAGCCACTTTCCTCTCAACCTGAGCTGCATCCAGTCCCAATTCATTCACCGTGGTATCATGTGGGGATTGACTTTATTGGCCCTATTACTCCTGCTTCTTCCAGCGGCAATAGGTTTATCCTTACACTTTCAGACTACTACACTAAATGGGTAGATGCTGTGCCCCTTCCTAGTAAGCATGCTACTGGCGTTGCTGCTTCTCTGCTGAAGGTATCCTAATATTCTACTTATGGTGTTTGTCATTTGCATGTGTTTGCGCATATGTTTTAGATTTTCATGAGAATGGGACTCCCAAAGCTGCTTACAACAGATCAAGGCAAAGAATTCAGAAATAGTTTAGACAAAGAGATGACAGAGCTGTTAGGTATTAAGAGGCACTTCATGACACCTTATCATCCTCAGGTATAACTTATACTATACTTTATTATTTCATAAATGCTATCAGCCATGCACTATTACCTATATAGGCCAACGGCTCAGATGAAAGATGGAATCAAACCTTGAAGAACATGATTGTCAAATTTGTGAATGAGAAAAAGGAAGATTGGGATGTCTATATTGACTGTCATGTGATTGCCTAAAACACAGGAAAACATGCTTCTTCCCTTTATTCGCCCTTTGAAGTCATGTTTGGGAGAAAAGTAATATTGCCTATTGAACTGTCATATAATGAGGAAGGAGAAAAATTGTTGTATGACTATGAGAATCCAGATACTCAGCAAGACAGGGTAAGTAAATACAGGTAACTTTAAAAACTATATAAGAATTTTCTTAATTGTTTAGGATTGTTGTCATGTATACTTAACCAATGCAAGAAAGGAGATTCTGGAGAATGTGAAGAGAAATGTGATAAATGTCCAAAAAATACAGAAGATTAATTACAGCAGAAAGAGGGGCAAAAGATCTCATTTTGCCATTGGAGATAAGGTATTGAAGAAGGACTTCAGGCGCAAAAAGCGAGCAGGAGGTGCTCTTGATCCAAAATGGCTGGGCCCATATGAAGTAATAAAAGGTATAGGAAAGGGTCTTTTCTTGGTGAAAAGGTGTGACAATGGAAAGGTAGATCGTGTTCATGGAGATCATTTGAAAGTGTTTTTGGAACAGATAGAGCATACTTTGACACATAAAGCATCAGCTGAACATAAGGCATCCTATCTGTCCATGAAGAAACATCACACTGTTAAAAAAGATTCCACTTCCCATGAAAGCATTTCTGAAGATTTAAGTGGACAGGACAGAGATGATATCATGCAGAATGAAAACACTGTTCCACAGAATGCTACAGGTGATGCAACACTTAAGGAGCTGCTGTACTCTTCAAGTTTATTGCGATTATGGAGGTCAGGAGCTTGCACACAAAGGTATGAAGCTAATGAGGGTGATGAATATTTTGATGTAAGTTGCAAATTTGCATTTCAACCATTTTTATGTACTATTACATTATTTAACAGGAAACTGCTGAATGTACAAGACGGAGAATACGCACTAAGCAAGGATCTAGCTGTTTCTTTGTGGGCTGAGTTCAGAGAATATTATGGATACACTTCATTAAGGGAAGTATTTTGTGGTAGCTTCATTATTTTTAATGAGAACCTGCAGGATGAATTTAAAAAATTTAACAAGAAAGTTAGCTCATTCATTGATGCATCATACAATGTGGTGAAAGCTAATGAACTGATTAATATTTGGTTAAAATCTTGTGACATCGCATTGAAGTCTGTGAATGTACTTGGAAACATGTATTTTTTAATGGATGGATCAGATCTTGATGACTTATGCCTATGGATATATAACAAAAGGACATTTTGCTGTAACAAGGAAGTTACTATTGAGAACTTATTGCAACCAAGTGAACCTAAGAATGGCATACCAGTACCAGAAGATAATGTGCTTCGATGTTTGGAGGAAACAGATGAAAATTTATCAGATGGCATACAAATAGATGCAGTTGAAAATGAGCAAATATCTCAAATTTGTTACATACCTGTATGTAAGGAATGGCAAAAAGATCATTGCAATTTACTCGGGCTCCCATACATTCATGGAAACATGGAACATCACACAACACATGTAATGGTTTCAGTGAATCAATGTCCATCTTCAACAACCAGAATTGTTCCTGATGGTAATTGCTTTTTTCGAGCACTTTCATTTTCACTTACTGGTTCACAGGACTATCATCAAGAAGTTCACTTACTGGTTACAACCTACATGATTGATAATGCAGCAAATCCTCAATTGTCCTGCCTTATTAATGATGGTGAAACAATGGATACTTACATAGAACAGTCAGAGATGCAGTTACTGGGTACATGGGCTACAGAATTTGAAATCATTGCTTCAGTCTTATTACTTCAAACCACAATCTATGTCTATGGACCTTGTGGAAAGATTAAAAAAATGGCAAAAGCATGCATTTCATACATGTGAAACAGAAGCTAACATCCATTACAATGAATTTATATATATCACTAATGTGTTCAACCACTTTGAAACTGTTAAAAGGATTTGAATCAGCTTTGATTATGATTATGTGTGCTTATGTATTTTGAATCACTAGTTTCAATACTAAGCCAATAACCATTTGAAACAGTGTAAGCATAGTCATTATATCGATATCTCATGTGTACACCGGTTTTATCATCTGTTTTAACAGGTGACATTAAATACAAAACGTTTTAGAGTGGGACAGAAAGTTTCAGAAACTTTTTATCCCAGGGATAAAAAAATTGGACAAAAAGTTTTAGAGTGGGGCAGAAAGTTTCAGAAACTTTTTATCCTAGGGATAAAAAGTCTCTGAAACTTTTTGTCCTAGGATAAAAACTTTTAGTCTCACGGATAAAAATTACGTAGGACAAAAATTCGTGTGACAGGTCTTATACCCTGTCGGCCTAAACGAACGCTGGTTTCTGAGTGGAAGTGGTTACAAGGCCGCTAGAAATACCTTCAAACATCGTATAGAGAGTTGTACTCTAGCAAAATCGGTATTGTGGCAATTAATGCCCTTCCGACTAATTTTCCAAAAAAGTGAGTTCGACGAAAAAAGTATTCGATTTTCACTGACCCGGTGCTAATTAATCTCCGCTCAAACATAAGCATAATCATTAATTACTTGAACGCACTCGTATGATGTCAGCCTCGAACGACATGAGTGGCGGTGAAAAAAGAAGTAGCCCAGAGGTGGATGGTGCGGCTATTGATGGACAGAAGTCACAGAACTCACGTCAAGCAGTCAGGAACATCGAAGAGGATGGGGGAGCATGCAGCTGAATCTGCTGTACTGATAACAACATTGTTCCAGAAGTGATTACCATTGAAGGTGAGCTTCGTGTATTGTATTGGCTTCCATGTACCTGATTAGTTTTCTTTGCCTTACACAACTTTAGGTCAAGAATACAACTCAAGCGGTTGTGAAGATGATAATGACCCAGATCGTGGTATTGCTGTGTCATTCTCTGTATCACCACCAAGTATACCAAATGAGCGTAGTTGTTTTTAGCAGCTGTGCACGAATTAAGTGTATTGTGAAACGCAATTTGCTGCGGTTTATAGTACAGCATGTCCAGGAGACAACAGCTATGAATTTCAGAATTGGATGCCACAAATGGTAAATTACTAAAAGATTAAACGTACATAACTGACCTAAAATATAAACTGTTGCTTCATTTTATTTGTTACTATACTCCAGCAACAGAAAGCTGTCCTGGAAATTCATCAATTTGTTATGACTTTGGGGACATAGCTGCTGGAAGGATAAAACTGAGTTCTCTTTCCAGGCATGATTTACAGCAATATCTGAAACATCATTTTGTGCCTGGTAAGAATTACGAGTTTTCTACATGCAACGTGAAGAAGAGTTCTGAAAAAAGGACGAAGTGTTTATCTTTCCAACGTTCATGGCTTGAGCAGTACAAATGGTTGGTATACAGCCTTCACAGGAAAGTGGATATAAGATATCAGCAATGGCAAAGTGGATACTGTAAGCATTGCGTACTGTTTCCTCCTAAACGTTCTTGTATAACGCCAGTGTCTTAGTAGCATTGCCTATGCAGAAATACAGTAAGGTAACAGGTAGACAAGGGTACTTAGCTTTAAAGTCAGTATCACAAAGATGCTGTAATGCTTAGCTTGGCCTTTTGTGAAGCTGTAGATAATCCTGAAACAAGGTTACCATATAAGATATCAGCAATGGCAAAAGAAACCTATGACAGAAATTTCCATATTTTGAAAGTAATCACAAAAGCAATAATTCTAGATCTCTGTTGTAAACAGAACATTCCCCCTGCTAGGGCACAGAGATGACCATACTAGCGCAGCACCAATGAAAGTAATTTTATAGCATTATCTGAAAAGGATGAGATTATGATGCACCACCTTGAACATGGCAAGAGAAATGCTATGTGCACCTCTAAAACTAAATCATTGAGGTCTACATTAGGAAGAGAACAACTGAAATATTACAAAGTTCATCAGCTGTGTTCTTGATAATAGCTGATGAGGTTACTGATAAGCATGCTAGTAAAGAGATTTTAGCTGTCTGCTTGAGATTCACATCATATGGTGAAATCCATGCAGGAGCTATTTGTTGAACTGGAAAGGCTGACAGAGCCCACATAGCTGAAGCTATTGTACAAAGCCTAAAGAGTAAAAACATCAATATTTTGCACTGCAGAGTATAAGCACATGATGGTGCTTCAGCAATGGCGTCAGAAAAGGTTGGAGTACAGCTAGAATACGCACCCCATTTCCCCTCTTGCACTCTACACACATTGCAGAAGCCATGTATTAAATTTATAAGTATTGCTTCGGCTTGCATTATTCTTATCATAAGAAATATGATCGGGGTGATGAATGAAATATTTTTTGATGCATCACCAAAAAGGCAGAACTATTTTGAGCATGTGTTAGACACTTTTAATGCCAGCATGACAAGACAAAGGTATAGGGTTTATGTAAAACCCATTGGGTAGAGAGAGACATACATGCTTTATTGAATCCTTTTATGAACTTCATTCATATCTTTGCAATTGCTTTGAACTGATCACAAATCAATATGCAGTGGCGTCCCTAGGTGTTGCAAAAGCGGGGGGGGGCGGTGCTAATCAAACAGAGGGGCGCCAAGGGGGAGTCGCTCTGATCGACTAATCGATGAGGCATACAAAATAAATTAATCACAGTATGGTTAGGTTGTAAAATTATCTCTACTCCATAAGCAGATTTGATAGTTCTATTCTTCTTGGGTGCATCTTGAGAAAAAACTCCACCGGTGTGTCGTAGATGTGCGTAATGAATATTAATAAGTACTAACGAAGAAAGCCGTCTACAGGTCATAGAGGACCTTAGCTAGTGTAATACCCTTAACTTGTTTCTCTAGTTCAACCCGAACTTGATGGCTTAACTCAGTCAAGAATATACCCACACAGTACATGCATCGATACACACAATCACTGTTTAAATAGTCTTAGAAGTTGTGTTCTGGATGGATCCGTCCAATAGTATTGTTTTGCTATTATTACGAAGGGGTCCGGAACACGGATCAGTCTTTCAAACCGGCTGTGCAGCAGTAGTTGTCCCGCCAAGCGCAGCACATATATTTACAACATAATTATTGACGTCAGCCAGACTAGATTTACGTGACATTACACTAGTTTCTCAGATGGCGTAAGGTATAAAAGCTTCTCTCGCAACTGCAACTAGTAATTGGAAGCGTGGAACCAATTTTTATGAAGCGAAAAATATTAAGAAAACGCTCTCATTACAACTGATTAGTGCCGACGCAAGGGTAGGCCAAGGGTATATTCGCCAGGGGGGAGTGTTCGCCTCCCTCCACTTCAAACGCGGCGCCAAGACGTATCTTACGGTTTTAGTAGTATTTCCGGGGGGGGGGGGGGGGGGGGAAAGGGGGGGGGGGGGGGGGGGGGGGGAGGGGGCACGTGCCCCCCCCCCCTCAAATTTTTTTTAATGCCATTAACTTTATTTAGCTGCTCAGCTAGCTAGCTCTGCCTATACCTACGATTATTGATTCATACAGTGTGTGCGCGATGTGCGCGGATATAGATCATCAATTTTCATTAATACCATTAGTTTCATTATTATATTCAATGGTCGCACGATTAGAAGGGATTGAACGTGACGGAGTGTCAAAACGACAAAGAATCATGCAGGCCCTCTATCTCCTAAACGTAGAAAAGATGAACAACAGCGCCAGCATCTCTAAAGATCGAAGTAGAAAATTTGGCTAATGTGCAGTGATGCTATTTGATAGTGCGTGCAATGGTCAGTCTGCCTTTTTGCTGCCTCTAAAATCTTGCAGCAAGGTGCATTCAGCTTCCTACAGATGTATATCTAAACGATAATGGCTTGGAGCCTCTAGGACGGTAGAGAACATAACAGTCGCATTTGCGGAATGGCATCTCGAAAGATAAATTGGCTCTTTTATTGGACAACAAATGAGCATCTAGCAAATGCATAGCACAATTCATTGTAATCTAATTTTTAGAAAGAGCAGATCAAACCTTTTTCGAAGGGATTCAATGATTTTTTAAAATATAACGAAGTCGCAGGAGTCCGCCCCAGACTCCGATGAGGTAGCTTCGAGTGCATTTTCTAAACGAATGAACGGTGAGTTCAGTACTACCACTATCTCTGGTACTGCCATAGATATTAACAAGCGTTTGGAACATTATCGCGGCGATTTATTTGAACATGCACATAGACTGAGCTTCCCAGCCTCGATCTGTTTTTCAGTGCAGTTTTTGCTTTAAGTAACTTTTCGGGGGGTTTCTACGCAAAAAGTGTTGGAGCTTACAGCGCTCCCCCATACCCCCTAGCTGGGCGGGAGGGGTAACCCCTCCAGCACCCTCCCCGGGGCCCTTGCCACACCCCCACCTGCCCCCCCCCCCCCCCCCCCCCCCTCCAAATCCTGGATCCGCAGTAGGACGCAAATTATTCTGTTTATTTTGGTACCAGCAGTGTGTGTTGTAGAGAATAATTTGCGAGGTCTTTCAGAACGACTACTGTTCTGGGAGCAAGTCTTACCATCTTTGCTCTCACCATCATTTGTCCACCATCTTTGCTCTCTGAAATAAAGCTCTGGTAGCAATTTTGGATGCAAAAGGCTCAACAGCAAATTCCATATAACATTTCAGACACCATCATTTCAACAGATGAAGATGTATTACCGAATATCCGTGTACTTTTAAATATAGGGAGCACCCTACCCATTTCTAGCTGTGAAGCTGAAAGGTCATTTTCTGGCTTACGGGGCATTAAAACCTAACTACGCGCTCTATGACAAAAATTAACGGAACGCCTTGCAGGTTCAGCTGCGCTGCACTTGCATCATGATGTGCCAATAGATGTTTTCCTATAAGTGGGGGGGGGGGGGGGGGGGGGTTAATTCATGACTTTCAAATTCCAGGCCGTCCACTTGGGAGTTGATTCACCATAAGGCAGTAAGATTATTTGCAATATGCACCCCACCTCTGCTAAATTTCTATGTATATTGTTTTTTTTATTTTTTTAAAAGTATTTGTTTATTCATACTGCTATGGTGAGCTAACGTTGATCAATACTTTGAATGGAGCATACAACTAATGAATTGTATCATTTTCAAAGCTCAACCAACTTGTCTAGACACTCCTGAAACCTTCCATTGTCCAGCATTGACCTATCACTTCGCCTGCCTAGGTAATACATGAGAGCCTTGCCAAACTCTACAGCTGTTTCATCCTCCTCTTTCCATTAGGCAGTGTGAGTTGGATCCGAATAGGTGGATCAACTTTAGGAACTAAAGTAGTACATGCTTTCTCTGGCAAACTGAACTGCCAACTTCAGTCTTTGTTGCTTTACTTTTTCATTGAGAGTGGGTTCTGCTAAGTACTTTTCTACCTCAACAGCATCAGTGAAGAGACCACTCAAAGACTTAAGACTTATTCAGCATGTCCAGCCTCTTTCTCTCCAGTCTTTGAGCCATCTCCTGCTTCTCAGTGGACCTCCTTGCAAAGTTGGTATCGGTCTGCTCACTCCATGCATATAGTGTATCTCGCTGATACATTTCAACGGCCGACCAATGATTTGTTTATTAACTTCTGAAAACCCAGGTTTCTCATTGACAATGTTAATCACGTGGCTACTGCCATCATTTTTTATACTCAAGAGAACTAACTAACATTACATATTACAATTATTCTGTTGTTACACGTCATCGATCTGATCTTGAAAATGTTCATGTAAGTTACATTTTTTCTTTCATTTTATGTACAATACATGAATGACATTTTAAATGGTGCAAACCACACAGGAGACAACATCGGAATATCCATATGCGTCCAAAGAACCCTTTACAATAACAGCAAGATTGCTGCAGCTCAGCTGAGTACCAATGGTGCCATCAATGCAGATATTCTCTCCAGGCCACTTTGGATTGGCGGCATAGTAGCCTGAGTACTCAGCGTTCCATCCTGCTGGGCACGCACTGTTGTCAGGATAAGTGAATACTGCAGAGCGACCAGAAGCTGAACATGCTGCACAGGGAATTGTTGTTCCATCAGAACCAGTGACAACAGCATTCTCCAAATTTAGGAGGGGACTCTGTGTCTGAGGTGGGTAAGCGTTGTGGACATCAGGAAGGCAAATGTAGTTGCCATCAGCATCGTTAGCATTGTTGCTCACGACAATGTGCCCGGAGTACACATTGGTTTCACCAGCGGGACACACATTATTGCCCCAGTGAATGTAGAACGCATCTTGGTGGATAGCAGGTACATATACAGAAGACAGCATGCTAGTGTGAGTTTGATTAGTTTGAGTCTTATTAGCTTACCTCGACGTGCGGGAGTTCCCTGAGGTCCTGGAAGACCTGCATCTCCCTGAGGTCCTTTTGGTCCCTGTGGACCAGCTGGACCGGTAGGGCCAGCTGGACCAGCTGGTCCAACAGGACCTGCAGGACCTTGAGCTCCATCGTTGCCTATAAAACATTAACCAAAATTTAGGATGTAGTTACGTAAGCTCAAACATGCACATCTATTACACTTACCAGATAATCCAGCATCACCAGGTGCTCCCTTATCACCCTGGTCACCCTTTATTCCCTTGTTGCCATCCTTTCCTGGAGCTCCCATCAGACCAGGTGATCCTGGCTGGCCTGCATCTCCTTTATCTCCTTTATCTCCTGGTGCTCCTTGGTCTCCTTTTGGCCCCAGAGGTCCTTCTACTCCCATATCTCCTTGGTCACCCTTGGCACCTGTAAAATGTATCTCTTGCTGTATATTTTAAAAATATGTACAAATGTGTTTACCTTTATAGCCCGGTGCACCATCAGTCCCTGGTAGTCCATTGTACCCAGGTAGTCCGTTGTCTCCTTGTGGTCCCTTTGGACCATCTACTCCAGGTTGTCCTGTCACACCAGGTGCTCCAGCAGGACCCTGGGGACCGGGAGCTCCAATTGGACCAGCTGGGCATATCTTGCATGGTGGAGGAGGCTGAGGCACGCACACAGCATTATCACCCTTTTCTCCTGCAATATGTACGTTTTACAATGTATCAATTGTGTACTTCATTATATCAATACAATGTATCAATTGTGTACTTCATTATATCAATCATGCTGGCAAACAATCACTTACCATCTTTACCAGCAGGCCCATTTGGACCTGGTATTCCGATTGGTCCTTGATTACCAGTGTCTCCCTTTGGACCCTTTGGGCCAGCTGGTCCCTGTGGCCCTTGATACCCTAGCACTCCACTAACACCAGCTGGACCATTGTCACCCCTTGAACCTATATATAGACATGCACGTGTTAATGAAGCATGCTTTGTGCAGCAATACAATCCGCGGCCGTACCTTTCGGACCAGTGGGGCCGGCTGGGCATTTGCAAACCTGGATGGGAACGGTAGGCTTGTATACTGCTGTTGTAGGCGCATAAACAGGTGGAGGATATGCTACTAATGCGGCTGTTAGATGCAGCACACAGGCAGCGGCGCTCAATGAAACCCAAGGATTCATTCTTAAGAAACGATACTGCTGTAAATGCATTGAAGTTGCTGTCCTTAAATAATGTCATTCCAATACCTATAATGATCATTGTTGTCTGAAATTAAATTTTGTTTTCCATCAAACTAATATTTGGCACCTTAACTAGCCACATGTTTTCACATAAATCAATTTGGTACATGCACACACACACAAAAATTCCACACCTGTGCTTGCATATATAGGACTAGATATATAACTATTAATAAGTTTAAATGGCGTACAGAAATACTGACATGTGTAAAAACATTAGTTTTATGCTCTTTCTGAATTGATTCACTTTACTTATTGATATTAAATATAGTAGGATGGTCACAACCCATCACAAATTATCTTATAGAACCTGAATCTGAGTTTTAGTTAGATTTAGACACAAATGAAGCTGTTTGATCGATCAAAAGAGGATCGCATGGATATTTCCTCTGCACGCAAGCATGCATATCTCAAAACAAAACCGATAATAAATACGTCTGAAAGGTTTGGTAGATACTAGATGAGCACTTTTGGGGGCTTTCAACCATACTTAAATCTAAGAGGTCCTGGTACATCCTGTAATGGAACAAACGGGTCCTGGATTGGAGTTCATTTTTTTTATTTTGCGTGATGGAAGGACATGTATTTATTAATAAGCCCGGACTGGCAGCTGTGTTTCCCTACATTTTGGCGTTGGTAATCTACAGCGTCGAATTGAAACCGCGATATAAATGTTGTAATGACACCCAGCTGCATGTAGTAGCGTTGCCGCCTACACCCAAATAACTTGTATAACGTTTTTTTTTTTTTTTTTTTTTGATTCACATGAACAATTCACATAAATAAAGGAAACAAAATATGAGAATCTACTGTGCAAGTAGAAGGGCTTCCCTTGACACCAGGTCAAGAGGAGGTTGTGTAGCAGACATATAATGGCCAAGGTGTGAGCGTGCCCCTCGAATGCACATAACTGAACTTCGCAGTAAATGAGTACGCAAGGCGGCATCTCAACCACATGATGGTTAGGCTATAGGCCTGGTTCCATTTAGCAGAGAGCAGAGAGGCCAGACGCTTATAGCTTGTAAAACGTTACACATCTCATTCGTGTAAAGCTCAGAGGCCCCACAGACGCGCCTCCAAAGATGTCCCTAGCCCTACCTGCGAACAGTGCATTCTCAAATGTTCCAGGCCCCTGCCACTTATACTCTAACCAGACCCATTACATGATATCCATTATGGTATCGAGTCGACCATACTACTTCGCCAATTTCTTCCTTTCTCGTCTTCATCACTACAAGTGTTATGTTGGACTAGCAGGCTGCCTCTTAGTGCTCCCTAGAGTGTGCTCAATTAATATTCTTCTCTCGTGCAATTGACCTTCGATCACTTATTGTATTCAATTGACCATTAATAAGTGTTACCGCAGCACTTATGTCGTCACTATTTTTACGAACGGTGCCTAGAACCAACTGTGCTAGGCAGTTTACCAGACCCACTTCACGCGTAGCGGTGATGTAATCCATCCGCAGCTGCGAGTATGGGTTTGGGCCCGAACGTTTTTCTACTGCCCGCGCAAGTGGCTTATTTTTGAAGCATGCAACTTTGCGATTAGTAAACTTACAGTAAACTTCCATACCACACCATTGAACCATATATATTTACGGGTACGATAGCATAAGCGCGTACATATATACTGCGAGCTGATTTTGATGCATGAACTTTGCAATTAATAAACTTATTATGACTATATATCTTACTTAACTAGGTGTATTTATCATTGCTCATCCATCTCACAAGTCTTTTATAGTATATGTTTATTGAAGGCCACTGTTCATTAGAAATACAGAGCTGCAAGTAAAGTGTGAACACGTGCATGTGCACACCGTGCACAGGTGTTCACATGCACGTATACCAAATAGACAACACCAATATATACACCACTAGCTGTTCATTTTTTTTAACGTACAAAGTATGAACAACCTGTGCACATGGTAGATAGGCGGTCGCGCGGATGCAAATAGGCATGCAGTACCGTAAATCGTATAACAAAAGCCCGTTTATAGCCTTTGTGCTATATGAACGCCTATTGATACCATTCACTGTAGCGATTTGTAGGCCCACAGAAGCCTATCGTGGTTGGTGCACACGCGTCCATCAGGATGTATATATTGAGTCTTCTAACACCTTATTGTATTATCGCCTTGTGTTTACTCTGAGGGTTGCAATCGCTAGACAACAAATGATCGTTTATCGTTTATGGTTGATATATAAGACGATTAATTTGTAGCTAAGACCATCTTCTAAGCTGCATACCCGGTGATAACATGGTCGTGATAACATTGGGAGTGGCGGCATGTCTTCTTCAGCTTGCCGCAGCATCAATTTTAGCTTACCAGCCAGCGACCACAGCTCCAACCAAACCGCCAACAACGTCAACCCCGGCACCATGCACGCAGTACTGCCCCGCTGGCGCTCCTGGACTGCAAGGTACTAACTGACTATTGATAACACATGCAAGCATGCATACCGTTTTAGGACCTAAGGGAGACATTGGCTACCCTGGTCCTGCTGGTCAACCTGGACTTCCTGGTCCCCTGGGACTACCTGGTCCACAAGGACCAAAGGGAGACAAAGGTGACAATGGAGCAACTGGACCACAAGGTGTTTCTGGAGCCCCAGGGAAAGATGGTGAGCTGTTTCGTACGTGAATTACAAGGACTTTGATTTAATGCAACCATCTTCAGGTATAAAAGGAGAAAAGGGAGACTGTTTCTATCCCCCTCCTCCATCCTGTCCAAATTGTCCCGCTGGTCCTGCAGGAGCCCCTGGTCCCCAGGGACCTGCTGGAGCACCTGGTGCACCTGGACTACCCGGACCTGCTGGTCAGCAGGGACCTAAAGGAGGTCAAGGACTATCTGGCAATGATGGGCAGCCTGGAGCCCCTGGTGCACCTGGCCATGATGGTAAGGGGTGGGCTCAAACATAAATACGACTCCATGCTAATTCAAACATTATAGGTGCCAAGGGAGACAAAGGTGATATGGGAATTCAAGGACCTCAAGGACCAAAGGGAGACCAAGGACCAAAGGGAGATCAGGGGGCAAAGGGAGATGCAGGTCAGCCAGGACAACCTGGTCAAACCGGAGCTCCAGGAAAGGATGGTCAAGATGGTGCTAAAGGAGACAAAGGAGACCAAGGACCAGCTGGATATCCTGGGGCACCTGGTGAGTATATTACACAGCCAAATACATATAGGCATTATTCTATTGTGGTATCTCTTATATTAGGCAAAGATGGAGCTCAAGGTCCTGCCGGTCCTGCTGGACCAGCTGGTCCAGCTGGCCCTACCGGTCCAGCTGGTCCACAGGGACCACAAGGACCAAAGGGAGATGCAGGTCTACCAGGACCGCAGGGAGCTCCTGGACCCAATGGTACATATATGCATACATGCGCATATGAATCTTACTTCCTTTGTATTGTCGAAATTTGAGCTATAGATTAATTCTTTTTTTATTAACCAGGAGCGGTATTCTACATTCGCTGGGGTAACAATATGTGCCCTGCTGGTGAAAGCAACATCTACTCCGGACACATTGTTAAGAGTAACAATGCTAATGATGCTGATGGAGACTACCTGTGCCTTCCAGCCACTGGCAACGCTTACCCACCTCAGACACAGAGTCCCCTCCTAAATTTGGAAGATGTTACTGATGCCAATGGACAAACCGTCCCTTGTGTAGCCTGCTTGGCAAGTGGTCGCTCCACAGTTTTCACCTTCCCTGATAATACTGTCTGTCCAACTGGATGGTATGCGGAGTATGTAGGCTACGAAGCAGCCAATCCAAAGTGGCCCGGTGAGAATCTGTGCGTGGACACATACTTTGGTGAGAAGCTAAGCAACAGTCCCTGCAACAGCCTTGCTGTCATTGCCAAGGGAGCATTTAGTGCCTACCCGTATGGCACTCAGGATGTAGTCTCCTGTGTCGTCTGTTCCAAATAAGGACTATGTATTAGCCCAACTGATACATTTATAACACTTGTTGATTGCATTTCTTTTTTATTTTGGAAGAGATATAAATATAGTCTGCCAGCCGAGTAACATTAAAGGCGCATTGACTAGCTTCCTCTGCACGATACTTGAAGTTAGTCTGGGGGGCCCGACTGATGGTTGTACTATACTATCACTTGGCCGCATCCATTTTGAATGTGCGCTGCTGCACGAATTCGTGCAGCAGTGCACAAAACGGATGCAGTAACATGAACTGATTTATGCCCCACCTACGAGCGTGTATGTCATTAAATCATAAGCCATTAGGTTATGAATAAAAATAAATTTATACCCCGTGTTCTTGTAAAGGCCTACGTACGGAATTATATCCATTACGCTGTGAAAAGATTTGGGTTTATTGTCTGCAACGCTGCCTGCATGTATATATTGCTCCTTATTGCTATTGCCATACAGTTATAAACAATAAAATATGCACGACACATTTTACAGTTAACAGGATCAAATAAATCCTCAACAGTACGTATCGACAGGGAAACCTCCTGGCGACATATGCAGCTCATCCTTCGCGAACATTCGCCATGAACTTAAAACGCTTAGATGAAGAGTTCCACCATTCGAGTGGAAGGTTGGAAAGGTCTTATTCATGCACAGGCCCGTTGAGAGGCAGGTTGGGGCACGGGGAAGGACGCTCGCGGGGGCCCCCCTGACCCTGTAGGCTGAAACTATCAGAGATTATCTATGCGATATTTCTGCTACTATGCATTGTTCTAAAACAGCAGGCTGAAAGATTAATGGACTACATTTAATCGATTTTATCTCAGTGCGAACGTTCGTCCGGCGCCGCGACTTTAGAACATAATCGACAAATTTATGACGATTATAGAGGGTAGTACAGGGTAGTAGAGGGTAGTACAGGGTAGCAGAGGGTAGTACAGGGTAGTAGAGGGTAGTAGAGGGTAGTACAGGGTAGTAGAGGGAAATCTGCTCCCCCCCTCCCTCCCCCCCCCCCCCCCCCACCCCCCCCCCCCCCCCCCCCCCCCCCCCCCCCCCCCCCCCCCCCCCCCCCAACTGTATAATACCCTCCGCGGGCCCTGCAAATCCAGAGAAATTTATATTATTGTCAGCATTAAAACCTACTGTATACAGGGTTGCCGAAGGCCGGCCGACCTTTCAGGCCGACCTTTCAGGCCGGACTTTCTGGCCTGACCTTCAGGCCGGAACCCGGCCTGAAAGGCCACTTATTAATGATGTAATTAGATTATTAATTAATATTATCACAAGATTATATACGATCACTGTGAATTAATCAGTCACACGATATGCCGCAAACATCAGTAAGTTGCGCAGATGTCCAGACGTAACTATTCTAACTGTACAGGACCCATGCATTGTGCTTAAGCATTATGCACGCCTCCAGTCGCAGGGGAAGAAGATTCCATCTTTGACGCTGTAGAAATAAGCTTGGCTCTAGAAAATACCACCTCAGGTGGTGCAGATGAGGCCAAGTACTTTCTTGCAAGCTTAGAAATTCTTGGAAAACCCGAGTCGAGTCGTGCAATTTCCACCATGCAAGCGAATCAATACATAGATAGTACTATCTATATGATCTATAGGGGAAGTATAGCATTCACTTGTCGTGTTTCGGGAACTGAAAGCCAAGCATCAAACGCATCCTTAACTTCTCTATGTATATAGGTCGTTCGACAAAGGGCTTGTGGCAGTGGTTGCACCAAGCTTTGTCAGCACTCAGCAAACCCTTCATATCCTCTTTTTTCATGACATTTGTACAATTTTGAAATGTGCCCACACCACGGAGGGTTATTGGCGTCGTTGCGGGTACCTGATAAGCTCATCAGTGTTATAAACCCAGCGGTCTGGGTTTATAGGAGACACAAGCTTATGGGATGTATCTGCTACAGAGGAGCCACCAGTCCCACC